>OY294047.1:7054100-7086177 GCA_958510825.1 Brachypterus glaber | reverse complement strand
TAACCTTTTTGCTTATAAGCATATATGCTTAAAAACAGTTATAGGACTTGCACTATATAATATAGACTGTACTTTAACCTTACTTAATTATTACGGAAAATGTCAGTGTCAATCTTAGTAAAGTACATATACCACAACTAAAAATTTAAAATGTTGGGGTACCTCAGGGTTCTGTGATGTGAGCGTTTTCTATGAAAATGATGGTACAATCTATATAAACTTGAGAGCAAAAAAATCGATCCACTGGTTTTGAATGATTCTTTTTTTGTTTTAAAGCTTAAATATTATCTACTTTTGTTTTTATTTAGAATAATTAAAAAAAAGTAAGTTTGTATTAACAGCAACAAAAAATGTACAACTTTGTTTTTTGCCCCATCTTCTAGGACTTGCATGCTACGCCACTGCAACTGTTTATATAATTTTTAAAATCTGTCTTATTGGCGCAGTTTTAATGAATATTTAATTTTTTATATTTTTACTTCTGGTTTGGGAGTAATCAGGATTTTCCTGAAAGTTGTCATTTTTTCATTTAACTCAAAAAGTGCTAAATCAGTGGAGTTGTTGTTTTTGATTTGAAATTCAAGTCTTTTACTTATTCTGCTAGAGTTTCTTCATCCTGGGAAACTTTCTATTGCCGTCTGACCGTGGCTCAACTCTTTTCAGAAATGATAGGTTATATGCTCGTGGTGGGGGAGTCTGCGTTTATTTGTCATCACCTGTGTTTGATATTGCGTCAGTCACTGTACTAGATATTAATATTCCATATATTGAAAGCCTTTGGTTAAAAGTTAAGTTGTCCGGTTATGAATTTATTATTTCTTGCATATACAGGCCTAATACTACTTTAGTTGATTACGATAAAATTTTAATTGATCATATTAACTCTATTATAGAGCAATATGAAAACGTTATCATTTTTGGTGACTTTAATTTTCCGAATATTAAATGGCCTTTAGAATTACCAATAGTTGGGAATGACTCAGCTGCATTATTTTCAAGCTTGATTGTTGAAAGTAATCTCTGCCAAGTGGTCACTCAGCCAACTCGTTTTAGAAATACCAACAACCCCTCCTTGCTTGACTTGATTTTAATTACTGATGAAAACTTGTTTGCTTCACTTGAATATTTGCCCCCTGTTGGTATATCTGATCATTGCTGTTTGGTCGCTAACATGCAAGTTTTATCTCCTCCCTCTGCGCAAAAATTGCCTATAAAAAATTATTGGAAAACCAACTTTGATAATGTACAGACTGACTTAGAAAATGTTAACTGGGAGCTTATGGAGGATATGTCATTAAGTGAGCAATGGAATTTCTTTTCAAACAAGATTATCAGTTTCTCTGATCTTCATACTCCTTTAATCTATAGAACTAATAAGAAATTTCTAAAACCTTGGTTTAATAACAAACTTTTTAATTTATATAAAAATAAACGCACGCAGTGGCAAATATTTAAAAGATCTTTACTGCAAATTGATTTTGATCTTTATCGTTCTACGTCAAATAAATTAGTATTAGAATGCCGGAAAGCCAAAACCAATTATGAAGAAAACTTAATGGTCCTAAACCATTTTTTAAATATGTTAAATCCAAACTTGCGTCCAAAGTTTCTAAGCCCATTTTAAAAGACAACAATGGTAATGTTATTGAGGACGATCAGATTATAGCATCTATTTTTGCTGATAACTTTTCCAAAAATTACACAGCTGAACCCCCTGTAGACCTTATTGATTTGCCTTTAATTCCTAGAGCTGAACTGTTTATTTCTGATATTAATATTAACGAGGAACTAGTTCTAAAAGAATTACACAATATTAAGGAATCCGTATCGGCGGGCCCTGATGGCATTCGATCAATTATATTAAAAAGATGTAAAAATCAGATAGTTGCACCATTAACACGCATACTTAAACATTCTTTTGATTCTTCTTGCATTCCGACTATTTGGCAAACTGCATATGCTATACCTATCTTTAAGAAAGGTGATAAATTCAATCCGAGTAATTATCGTTCCGTTTTCATTAGGTCTACATGCAAAAAAATCTTGGAACGAATTATCGTTAAACAAATAACAGAATTTGTCATGGATAAGGGTCTAATTCCTAACGAACAACATGGCTTTTTGCCGGGGCGAAGCGTATTAACAAATATGGTTATAGCAATTAATTCCTGGTCTAAATCACTGGATAAGTCTGAGCCGGTCGACATAACATACATAGACTTCGAAAAAGCCTTTGATAAGGTTCCCCATTCACGCTTACTGTGGAAACTTGATCATTTTGGAATAAGAGGCAAACTTATTCTTTGGATTAAACTATTTTTAGGTAATTTAACATTTCGGGTTAAAATTAATAATTCATTTTCTGATTTATTTAATATTATTAGTGGTGTATCTCAGGGCTCGGTTTTGGGGCCCTTGCTCTTCTTACTCTATACACTTGATATTAAGACTGTACTCAGGTTACTTGCTTTATTTTTTTGCCGATGATATTAAATTCTTCGCTAATCCCAAACTTAATGCTAAACTAATCCAAGATGATTTAAATGCAATTTATAATTGGTCCCTAAAATGGCTTATACCAATTAATTTAAATAAATGCTCTGTATTGCATATGGGTTTTAACAATCCAGAATTAAGTTACTACATTGCTAACTCTCAGGTGGCCGTGGCTGAAGAACAGGTGGATCTTGGCATAACTATTACAAAGGACCTATCTTGGTCTCCACAAGTTTTAAAAGCTGTCAAGCATTGTAATTCTTTATCATTTATGATTAAAAAAGCCTTTCCAAATCCCTCCCCTAGGTTCATACTTATGACTTATAAAACGTATATACGTCCTCACCTTGAGTTTTGCATACAAGTTTGGAACCCGTGGCGCATTGGCGATATTGAGCTTATGGAAAAAGTGCAAAGAAGATTTACAAAACTACCAGCGGTTCTTAAAAATGTCCCTTACGATGAAAGACTTAGAATTCTAAATCTGCCATTACTAGAAGATAGACGCAAGCGTGGTGACCATATTCTAGCCTACAAAATCCTACATAATTTGTTTAATTGTAATCTCAATTTTATTTTTAATTTGGATGTTGATCAACGACTCCGTGGTCACTCTTTAAAATTGGCCAGAGAAAGGTTTTACAAATGTATACGAGAACACTTTTTCACAAACAGAATTTTTAATTCTTGGAATGGACTTCCTGAATCGGTTATTTGTGCGACATCAACTAATATGTTTAAAAATAGACTTGATGAACTTACCTAATCTAAGTTTATTTGTGTTATTACTTATTTTCTTATTTTTGTATGCTTTTACTAGTCATTTTGAGCATCACAAGTTTTATAAACTTCTGCTCTTTACTTCATAAACATTAAACATTAAACATTAATTTCGCAGAACCGCCGCCGGATGGAGTGACCTTTTTATTTCTTTTACTCAAGTTTGTTGTGTTCCGAGGGGTAAACCGCAGAGGAAATCTGGAGGAAATCTTTAAAGATTTCCTTCTTTTCGGAGGAAATCTTTGAAGGTTAGGAGAAAATCTTTGAAAATTTCCTCCTAAAGGTGTAGAAAATTTTGTCAGCTGTTTACCCCTCGTTATGTTCTATGACAAAGGCAACTTTTGGTACATAGTGCTATATGATTGGGCGAAAAAAAAAATGGATATTGTGCACAGCACATTATTCAATGCGGAATGTGCAGTCTTTCATATTCAGGGCGAGAATAGAAATTAAGATGTTAAATGCTAAATAGCGTGGAAAGATAAGATTTTACATACTTTTTGGCAACATTGTTCCTAACGATAGTACAAGTTACAAGTTTCATGTCATGTCAAAATAAAGATAACTTTGCACATTGATTTTTACTGTAAGGCCAAGGGCAAAGTGCATAAGTTCTCTCAACTGCCCTTGACTGTAAAATTAAAATATTTTGTTGTTTTTTAATAATTTTTACGGATTAAACATGGTGTAAAATACACAATTTCTAGACTGGACTAGACTAGTTTTTCAGTAAGATTATTGAGTTATTTTTAAGGTATTTATACCAATAATATTGGTATATTCAGCAGCTTCAACGGAAACCCAAAGCTTGCAGTCCCATGGGACATTGTAGCACCAGACTAGTAATTTAATGTGGCTTTCAACGTGTTAAATAACTTTCTATGAAAAAGTTACATAGACCCTTTTAAGCTGTAGTTTTAAATACATTTAATTAATATTGTACAGTATTTTTATTCAATTTATTTTTATACATTCTAAACATAATGTTAATATTTAGATAAAAAAAATCACTTTCTTTCAAGAAAAAAATCTGTCCGTAAAACTTTGCAGAAACTTACAGAGGAAAAATTTTAAATATAAGTTAATTTTGGGTACTGGGTTTTATAGCGTAAATGCATTTTCATGAAAGATGGCCTATCTAAGTATATTCAGATACACGCTCCAAGCTGCGAAAACTTCCAATTGTCTATACAAAACTTTAAGATTGGATTCTAAAAGTATTATTTCACTTGAAAAACTTTATAAAGCTAAATACTTACCACTATTTTTGAAGGTAATAAATTTAATTAGATTCCCTGGTAGAAAAGTACATAAATCTAACTTAACATATCATTAGATTAGTGACATTTTTATATTTAGTCTCAAACGTTATACAAAAACGTTATAAAATATATAAATCTAAACTTAAAAACTAACGTTTGACAAAAACGTTATAAAATATATAAATCTAACTTTAAAAACTAACGTTTGACAAAAACGTTATAAATCATAAATCTAACGTTAGTTTCCCAACTAAATTCTAACCTTTTTCTAACCTTATTCTAACTTGAAATATTTTTTAAATTTCCATTATTAATACGTAAGCTATAGTAGAAAATACTCATTTCAGACAGCTATGTGCCTAGATTTGATAATTATTTATTATTTCTATAATAAGTTTAAAAAAATATCCCCCAAAAGTCAAAATTATAGTAAGTCTGGCAACTCTGTACTAGAATTGAAGAAATATTTTAAGATTTTGAATGTATAAATAAATATTAACTAACTAAATATAAAGTTTTTCTGAGAGGCAAACGTATTTATCGAAGTAAAACAGCATATTACACGAAAAATAAATAGCGCCTCCTAAAAAGATGGCTATTTTATAAATAAATGTAACGAAATTATGTTTAAAAATATTATGATTGCTAAAATACATTAAGATTTATTTATATGAATAAATTTGTCCCCCGCTGCCATTTTATGATGCAGGTAGAAATTTCCTATTTGGCCACGCCCCCTCCGAAAGTTAGAAATTAAACGTACTTATAACGTATTTCTAACTTAAAAATCTAACGTTAGATTAACGTTTGTAACTAACGTTTGATTCTAACGTTAAAAAGCGGGACATTTGCACATATTTTATAACTTACTTTTATACAATTTTCTAACGTTAGAAAAACGTTATTCTAACGTTAAATTTCTACTAGGATTAGGTATAAAAACAAGTTCTCAAAGATTTGACATGAAACCAGCAGCACGTCTGCCGCGATCAGCCAGCGGCAGGAAAGAATTTGACAAGGTCACTTTTGCGAACAGATATTTTATTTAAAATGAATAAAATTGTGAATAAATCTACGTAGCGAGTAATTTTACATTTATCAACCTATTTCTATAAAATTTTCTTCTTGTCAAAGACAAAATCACATCACACACGATAAATCTAACCTCAAAAAAACAGCAGCACCGGTAAAGTTGAATATTTTTAACTTCATCTGTCAAAATCGGCAGCATGAAAAACAATTGGGAGGAAGCTCTATTTAGGTGCAGCCATGAAAACGCCGCAGCATGTCGAAGCTCTGAGAACCCTTCTTAATAATATAAAATAGGTACATTAGGCAACACGGTTTCTTGCCCCGATTTGAGTCATATGTTTTTTAACTAATTTTGGGTCGCTGAGACCGAATCTGGTCTCAGAATGTTTTTATTATCTCAGGTTTCTGAGAAAAATGAGATAAGAGTGGTAAAAAATCATTATTTTACCTCTTTTGTTCTAAAGTCATGGGAGATTAAAATATTCCGAGAACAAATTTAGATTCGGCGACTCAATACTAGAATAACTATAGTTAAGGTTATCTACAATATCAATGTAAATTTAAAAAATGTAAGCGTTATGATTGTCCAAATCCAAATAACCAACCCTTTTTAGGTTGATTATATTAACTGTTACCATTTTTTTTATATTTGACATTCTAACGATTTGGTCTCCGACAGTCGAATGCAAAGTTTGGAATAACCAACCGTCAACGAGAAATCGGTCGATGATTTTATTCCAACCCATCTGCAATGAAAAGTTTGACCGACAAAACGTAGAGGAGAAGGTGGGAATATGGAACCCCTGTTTGTTTTTTAACTATATCTCAATAATGTTTATGACTTAATCATTTTTTTGCACTAATTGGATCAAAATTTATCTGTTAATTATGATTTTAAACGATTTTGATTTTTTTTTATGGTAAGCACTTTCCTTAAAAAAGATAAAATGCTGGTAATATGGACCCATACTGATAATATGGAAACATATGTGCGCCACATAATGTGCCTTAAATATGGAACCCCAAAAATGTTACTTTTGTTATACGAATTAAAGTAGGTATTAAATCAAAATGAATATTTGTTGAAATCAAAACTTTACACGTTTATGTTATAATAAGAAAAGCCATGGTAAACAAGACAAAAAAAAATTAAACATAAAACACTATTTATTTAAAAGATTTTTTTTATTATTTAATGATAAAGTCACAAACAAATAAGTTCTTCGCAACCGGAACATTCAGTATGAGCCCATTAAATACACATAGGGCCCTGAATCCAAATTTCACCTCTTTGATCCATAGAAAAAGTCGTATTCCATATAACCATCATACATAGGGTTCCATATTTACAACAACAAGTAAAATTTTCTAAATATTTTTTCTAATGGTTATTTTTCGCAATCTTACTTTTTGTATTTTGATTACAAGTAGTTTCTAAACCAATAAAGCAAAAAAAGATAAAAAACTTACCTATATTTCCTTACAAAAATCTACAAATTTGTATCTAAAAATCTACAAAATTGTGGATTAATTAATAAACTTTCAGTTTTGGTTTGGACACATAACCTCAAATATTTCAATGTTTAGAGGTAAAAATTAATTTTATATACTTTTCTGTATTGTAATTTTTACCCCTCATAATTCATATTCAACTATTGTCAGTTTCTTCCAATATATCCACAGGGTTCCATATTACCACCTTCTCCTCTACCTATTATTGACATAGACCCTAAGGAGCTGTCCATATATTACGTAACGCGACTAGTTCACAGAAAATTTGACAGTTTGTGATAGGGGGAGGGGTCACAGAAAATATGACAGTTTGCAGCAGGGGGAGGGAGGGGCCTGGGTGAACATTACGTGACGGTATTTAATATTTGATTACAGAGCATTTTTTATAGTTAAGCCTGATAGTTGTACGTTTATTTCAACATAAATTATTATGTAGTGGCCCATAATTTCCTTTTTTATACAAAAAATGACGAAATATTTTGCGTTATGCAATTATAACCCGAAATTCTGTATCATATACATTTATAAAGTACCTATATAAGGAAAAATTTACTAATTTGGAAATTTCTACATGACACCCTGGGAATGGGGTTGGTAAATGTGACAGCTTGTAACATAGGGGGGAGGGGGTAATACCCAGGGCCGGCCTTTCAAGCCTCAAATTTGGCGCCCCTAGCAAAAGAAAAAACATCCAAAAAATGCCAATCAAGAAAAAAAGCTTTGTCCCTGACGGTTTCTACCAAACGTGGCACCCCTACAAAAAAAATGACGGCGCCCAAAAAAATACCCTAAGACAAAATCTTTGTCCTTGACGGTTTCTACCAAACATGGAGCCCAAAAAAATACCAACAAGAAAAAAAACTGTGTCCCTGACGGTTTCTACCAAACTTGGCGCCCACGCCTATGGGGGGGGTAATTACCCCCCATTACCCCCCCCCCCTCATCTACGCCCTTGTCCTCCCCCTTTATTTGCGGCCATGTATAGGATATATTCTATGCCCTTTTGTCCAAAATAGACTATATCGTAGTATATTTGTATACTACGTTTTATATTCTGGACAAAAGGGCATTTACAAGCACTAAAAATGCGCTTAATTGTTTAGTTCCAAGATAAAAGGCAAAAAGAAAGAAAACAAAATTAATTTAAGTTTTTATTTTACACATTTAATGCGCTTTTAGTTTAAAAACGGATTTATTTACTTCCCCGTTTAAAAGATTAAACTTTATACCTTATCCGTAAGAAATTTGTAAATAAGGCAAGAAAATTGCATCCAAACGATCCATGAAATTTTTCATTATCATAAAATATTTGTGAGGTTTATTAAAAGTAACACGTTTATAAAAAATAACAAAGACCCACACAAAAGTTAATTGTCAATTACTTTTAACCAGAATATATTTTTCTTGCATATTTTTGGCCGCTGAAAACGAATTTTTCCAATACTCGCATAGGCGCCGCGTCGACTCTAGAGTTGAGGCGAGGTTTTAAATATTTACATTTTTATTTCTTTTCATCTTGATTTCTTTTTAATGATTCCATTTAAACGAATAAGGTGGGAAAAAAGTTATCGATAAATAAAAATTAAAAACTTTCGTATTATTATATATTATAAAAATCGAATGTCGTTTTTTTCTTTGAAAAACACCGTATGTATAGTTAATATTTATAGTTAATATTGTTGTGGGTACCAAATTAGTCATCAAATGTTTCGATTTATAAAAATAGTCCTCATAATTCGGCAAAATTATTCCGTAAGCCTATGTTTCGCCGAATACTGGATATGAGTCAGCGATAAATATATTCAACAGTAATATCACAAGAGGTAATGAAATTTTCGATAATTTTATTATGACCCCATAAAATAATTTTGCTCAGTAATTTTTTGAGTATATTTTTCGTTATTATAGCTCGAGACCGAAGGTCGAGAGCTTTTAACGAAAAATAAACGAAAAAAAAAAAATACTTTAGAGCAAAATTATTTTATGAGGCCATAATAAAATTTTCTGAAAATTTTACTGCCTCAAGTGATATTTGACTTGACTATTTTACATACCATCTAGCAAGAAAAAGCATTTTTTGAACAAATGTTTATTACATACAATTTTGTGTTATTTAGTTTTGCGTATCAAGGCAATATTTTTAAATTTTTAAAAAGCACGCGCTAAAAACAATTGCTATAAACTCTACGCAAACGAAAGGGCTTCTGTCAAAAGTTGATTTGTGGTTTTCAAGATAAATTACTGTTAAAATTTAATATTTAGTGTAAAAAGTGACAAAATAAGCTGATTAATTGTTTGGATTAGCTAAGAAAAATGGAAAAGTATGGATTTACACTTGTCAAATTCTTAGAGGAAGGTATTTTCCCCTAAATTAACTTGGCCTTTATATTTTTAAAAATTGATCAAGATGTCCGTGATTTTGATAATTTCACACGTGAAATTATCAGTGTAATTCGAATCTGATTGGTTGTGAGTCAAAAAATAAAGGGATTTGATTGGTCTATTATAAGTTTGTAAAATAGTCATTATAATTTTCTTTTTTTTATTCTTTTTAATCATTTAAAATTATTTTTAAAATAATTATTATTTTTTAATTAAGATTAATTAATTTATAACAAATACTGTTATAAAATGACCATTCTTTCTTCTTCTTCTTCTCCTTTTTCTTCTTGCATGATTTCTAAAACAGTTTTCTCAGTGTAAAATACGCCTAGGGTATATCAATATTTAAGTAGACTGGTCTGCTAAATTACTCATTTCAGGAAACATGTGTCCTACTTTCGAGGAAGATGTCAGTTTATATGGATTAAATAAAAAACATACAAATAAAAAACGATATTTATTATTCAAATGCATTTAAATTCCAAATAAATTCCAGTCTAATTCCAGTCTATACTAGAAAAAGTTGTTTTAACTTTAAAGCAAAACGACGATTATTCAGCAATGTAATTATTATTATTGCTCTTATTTTACTTTTCTTTGCGATTTTTATATAATTTTAGTATTACCTACCTATTTTATTTCTAAAATACGGTGACCTGATAGCACAAATTTTCAATTAACGTTCTAAAACGTTCTAACGGTTTAAGAAAAAAAAGGATAGCGATATACCGTCAACCGGGGTTAAGTGAATCAAAGGTTCGTTCACAAAAAAAATGTGCACAGGCTCGATATAATTAGTAGTAATTATTAGTAGTAATTAGTACCATACTGCCAGACCGATGGACTGGTCTGGCCGCGTGTTACTCCTTAAGGCGCCTTTTCACGGAGCAATTTGTACGCAAGTTTGGTGCTATACAATTTTGTTGCAAGAATAATTCAGTTACTGCGCATACCTTCAGGCAAATTTGATGCTATTATCGAGCCATCAAATTATTAAAACAAGTTATATTTTTCGACGATTTTCATGCAAGATTTATAGTTATTTTCCTGGTACCAACCTGGAAAAAAGTTACTAAATCGATTTCTTTTTACTAATATAGTAGCAACTGGACATGTTAATAATAATTATTATTAATAATTAGTGTTTCGGTCTGTCTAAATAAAAAGCTTCCTTAAAAAGGCAAATGCTAGGTTATGTTTTTGTCAACAAATGCAGAGACACGTCAAAATTGTCTGGTTGGCAGCATTGTTTAACTTGAAATATATAGCGTCAAACTTGCGTACAACTTGCTCCGTGAAAAGGCAAATGAGTGAGTAATTGTCCTCATGCTATATCTGGCAGCAAACTTGCATAGCACCAAACTTGCGTATAAATTGCTCCGTGAAAAGGCGCCTTTAGCTTCGAGCATGCTCGATAAAATTTACCCTCCAGCTGGATCCAGTGATTCACTGATACCCGGTTGACGGTATTTAGTTGTAATTTATTGCAACGTTGTCAGGGGGGGCCTCTTTAAATAATTAAAGGTTTTTGCGATGAAAATCTAGACACTTTCGTATACTTAGTATACAATATTTTTTCCACAACAATAAAATACATACAAAAAATAGTTAAAATATTGTTTTAAATTTAAATTTGAGTGGATAGTTTTTAAATTAAATAGAATTTACCGACACATGACTAATTACTTCGTTGCTGTATATTAAAAATCATAATTTACTCTCTTAGGAGCGTAAATTAATTATTACTACCTTGCAAAGTTTCTAATGGAAACCAGAAACTAACTATATCTTCTTTGCAAACATGGATTAGTTAAATACAGGGTGTCCCAGGCTGGCTGGGACTTCCAGCTAAGACCTATCAATCGTTTTTTGGCGTTATTATTAAAGCTATCGAAATAAAATTTATGTCAGTCAATATCCCTGACAGCACAAATGTTCTAAGAATATTCTTAGATATTTCTAAGAATATTCTTTCCTTCTTAGAATATTCTTAGAAGTAAAATGTGCTGTTGGGGATACACCCAAAAAGTGATATTTGTGCCTAAACAAAAGTTTTCTACTGGCTTTTATTTCTGAGATAAATTTTTTTAACTATTGTTTTAAATAATAATTAAAAAAAAATGATTATAATATTAAACTATTCTTTAACTTATTTATCTTTGCTAAACAAATCAAATTATTGTTAAATTATTTAATTTAAATTTCTTTAAAAAACTATGATTTTTTTTAATAAAATTATTTTATCAAGGACTCCATGAATTTCACTTATTTTGATTGCAGTTAAGGGTTTCGCGAATTGAATATCAAAATAATAAATGTCTGGATAAATGTCATATGATTTGTCAAAATTTAATAACTTTAACTTGGGTAAAAAGTGTTTAGGATTTAAACAACAAACAATTATAATGTACGGCTAACGTAAAATTAAAAGAGGCTTAATTAACTTTATTCAAATTAAAGTGTAAAAAAATACAGTAGTTCCATCTATGAAATAGTTTAAGTACTTAAAACCTTTAATCACACACGCTAACAAACAAATTATTGTGATTTTAACAAAATAATAAATTAGGATTATTCCAAATGAAATTATGAAAATTATTTGATCATTGTAAAAAGATGAACAATATTTTTTCAATTTTAGTATTTAAATTAAAATTGCATATAAAAATGGTGTCAAATAAGCTATATCTCAAAAACAAAAACTAATAGGAAGTTTTGTTTGTACACAGTTATAGCTTGTTGGGTGTATACTGACTGACATAAATTTTATTTCGATAGCTCTAATAATAATTTATAAAAAAAACTTTTTCTAGTGTAGAATTCCTAACAAATATTTATCTATGCATTTTCTCATTTAATTTTTTCATCTACTTTTGGCGACGATGTGAAAACTATGAATAAATGATATCGTAGACTGACCTAGGCATGTGATCCGCTACAAATGCTTGCAACTTCTCTTTCCTGGTGACGGGGGTGTATCTGGCCATGGGAAAAGTCCGGGTCACGGAGTCATTAAGAGCCCTTAATACTGAAGATAAGTCTGCATCCTAAAATACGTAAACAGATAAACACCTTGTTAGACACTCTCATTGAATTTTACTGTAATTATTATAGGGCAAAGTTGAGGTATTGATTTTCAAGAATACAGGGTCGGATTTTATTCAAATAAAAAATGGATACAGTTTTATAAAATTAATTTAATAAAAAAGTAAAGTAACATTAAGTATGTTTTGTTTAACACGTTCGCGACGAATGTGTTTTCGGTAAAACTCAACAATTGTATATTGTTTGTATTTTATTAACATCGTATATAATCAATATTGTCGGCCGAACGCGAAAACCCTGGTACACCGATGTATATCATGCTGCGGTTTTGGAGGTAATTTACGAACTCTGACCGTCACTAATTTTTTTTTGATAATCTCGTAGTAAAACTAAGGATTTTAGGCCAAAAATTAAAAAATCTGATGGTTAGTTTTTTTTTAATTGTCAATTTATTAAAAAAAAGTGCACTAACTTAATCATCCCCTTATAACTCAAAATTTTATTGATATATAATATTTATTTTTTCATAAGAATAAAGACTACTTAATTCTCTATAAAAATGTATTTACCAGTTTTTTATATCTTTTGCCGTTTTGTCACAATACGTGATTAAATCTAGAATTCAACCTAAAAAAGCATTAAATTATTTTTCATTTATTTAAAAATTATACAAGTAGGCTTGTTTTACATTGATACGTCAAATACACTTTTCACAAGTTATTACCTTAAAATCAAGGTGGCTTGTGTCGAATAAATATAAATATATAAATTGACAATTAAAAAAAAACTAACCGTCAGATTTTTTGATTTTTGGTCTTAAATCTTTAGTTATGTCATAAATAACAAGATTATCAAAAAAAAACTTAGTGGAGGTCCGAGTTCGTAAATTACCTCCAAAACTGCACCGTGATATACATTATATGTATAGTCTACACTATACGTATATGTATATGATGATGGAAATCGGTTTGGTACACCGCATCGATGTATCAAAAGATTTGCTAAAACTTCCTGAAAGCTTTGTGAAAGCTTTGTTTTTTTTTAACGCATCTTAGACGAAGCTTTTACAAAGCTTTCACGAAGCTTTGACAAAGCGTAGTTTTTTCAGGGCTTAAATCCAATATCGTAAGTATAACTGATAAGCAGTGGATTTAAAGGCGTATAGAAGTTGAATTAAACCGTGTGCCACCGGTCGCGAACGTGTTATTATGCCTAATATACAGGGTGATTCAGAAATAAGGAAAAAAAATTAAAGCTTGATTCTAGGTCCAAAAATATGAAAAGGTTCATATAAAGGTTTTTCCGGAAACGAGCCATAAGGGAGCTACGACTCTTCCAAAGGTACATCTGAAAAGTAGTTTTTATTTCTGTGGCTTGGTTCTAAAAGGGCCAATGTCACATTTTCCATATTCTGAGTTATATCGCCGAATTATTTTTTGTCAGATCTATATAACCTAAAAAAGCTAACGAAGTGTTTGTGAAATAAATGTAGACTTTAAGCGACAAGGGCCGACGTGTGTTTTTAATAAACATTTCTGTTAAACTGCTAAAATGGTCAATGCTTGACTTAGTGTATCCGTTCAAAATTGTTGACATTGGCCCTTTTAGAACCAAGACACAGATTTAACATCTCTGGAACCCCATAATAGTATATTAAAGTACTAGTTTCATAACATACGTTTTTAGCGCACGAGTACAAGTTTAGAAAACGAGCCGCTTGCGGCGAGTTCTCTAAAGTACTAGTGCTCTAAAAACGTGTTATGAAACGAGTGCTTTATACAATTTTTTTCTATTTTGCTCTAAAATTAAAAAAACTTACATTTAAATTCATGACTGATTTAGGGATTTTTGTTTTGGGTTGGCATTACAGTTTACACTATGTTTAAAATTCTAAGAACAAATGATATTTTGATATATTTTACAGTCATCTCTTCTTTTTTCACTGCAATTAACCAGTCTACAATTTTAACACGGTAAAAAATAACCCAAACACAAAATTTTGTAAAAAATTAAACTTTAAGTCGCAAAATAGAAAAACTTTTTTTTTACATGCCTTAACATTGCTACAAATATAAGGTTTTCTCGGTGTATCTTTAAAGGTCTGTAGGATCTAGTAGGTGTAATTTTCGAGAATTTATCGAAACTTTTAAAACTGTTGAAAACATTTATTTACATAATATGAACACAAATCTGCGAGTGTAAGTTTAAAGTGTTAAGTGGGTTAATATAAAATGATTATGACTTATGTTGGATTAAATGTCGTTATGTATGTTTCCTTGTTTCAAAACTTTCGTAATTTGTTAACACTATTTCCTCGACTATTTCACTGTTTCCTTGACACCATGTTATATGTGTATTTCTATGAAAATCGGTTAACTTCATGTTATGCACATATGTTTAGAATTCTATCAGACGTATTTAATAATTATGAGTATTATTTAACAGCTAAATACAAGTACTTTATCGTCCTAATAATAAATGTTATATATCAAATTAGGATTATTTTAAAATTCGTCCTTACTTAAAATATCAGTCCCTTGTCGTGTCACCATTACAATTATTAACAATTAAATGCTTATATTTTTAAAATTATTGGGTTTATACAGTTGTTTTACTTTTAATTATATTTAAGGATACTCTCTAAAGTGTTAAGAATCAATTAATATAAATTCTAAAATAATTTTTATCACTTTTTTTCAAGTTAAAGTAGTACTCAACATCGGGCGTCAGTCCCTTGGCACATGTGAAATTTCAAAATTTGCGGTTTTTTGCAGTGCTCAAAAGTTAATAGTCTATTCTCTATAAACGCCATTTGTTGCGAGTTATCCATTTCAAATTTAGTGCTAGAGACCTGCTTGTGTTGAGAACACGAGGTGGTGACGGTCAATATATCAGTCCCTTGGTGAGTTATTCTGTTATAATTTATTGGTGATAGTTTTTGATTAATTTTAATTCTTTTTTGTGTGAATAATTAGTATAGAAACTAAAAACGCCAGTATTTCGTTTCAATCAGAAGATTTTCTTTGTTTTTCACGAAATTCATCAGTCCCTTGTCGTCAGTCCCTTGGTCGTCTGTCCCTTGGTTGTAAAAAAGACAAAAACTGATGTCCAGATTAATATTTTGGAAAATATGAGCGAAATAAAATTACCGAAAAAAAAAATTCCTCCGCGTGGCAAAAAAATCATATAAGTGTCTGTTCCTTTCGAGTTCGGTTCCTTTTAAATAGATTAAAACTCACCCGTTTTCCATTAAAAATGTTATAAAAGAACAGAATTAAAAATAAAAACCATGTGACTTAAATTCATCTGAAAAGTTACCCGACTTTCATTGAAGTACCCATATGAATATAATATACACAACACGGTGCGGTAGATGGAAGTTTTTTTTGTACCTTTCATCTTTCCTTAAATTAACAACAAAGGAAGAATGCATGTCCAGTTAGTTAGCTTTCAAACGGGAGTCTCGGAAGCCCAGATTTTAATATATTTTTTGCATAATTATTTGTTTACGGATGTCAAAACTATAGTTATATATATATATATAGTTATAATCGTTATGTGAAAAAAGGACATCACAAACAACATAATAATTCAGACCCTTGAAATTCATGATTGTAATATCTTCAAAAACTATTTTTTTGACTCCAACATAATATACTTACAGATGATTTAGTGTACTTTTCTAAGCTTCTAATAGCTGTTTCAAAATAATCCTTGCCATACGTCGTTTTTTGTTCTTGACACATATTTGACCACATATCTTTTGCCTGCTCCAAAATAGTCTCATCCGTCAGCCATGAATTGCCGCTGGTGTATTCTCCTGGTGCGACCACTACCACGTCCACCCCGCGGGGCCTTAATTCCTTGCGAAGACATTCAGCCTGAGATTCCAGAGCGGCCAAAATTCCGCAGTGGATGCCTCTCACTGGGGACGCCACCTGTACACAGAAAAACAAATTATCAACTTTAGTAAAATCGTAATTTTTATATATATTTTTCATTCAAGTACTAGGCGATCAAGCGTCAGCATCGTGCCAAGCCATCTTTTATAATGTGCCTCGTGTATTTTTGTTTTGCCATCTTTTATGATGTGCCTAGAGTATTTTTATATCAATGTTTTATGTACAAGTTAAAGTGAACCATATATATATATATATGGTTATTAATCGTGTGAACTGTTGAATTTTAAGTGAATAATAATGGACGTTTGAAGATAATTTTTTTGTGTGTTTTTAATGATAACTTTTTATTAGCGTGAAAATTACTACATTAGTAATTTATCAGAGCGCAAGTCAGGATACATATCCGATTAGTACTTGCGCACTGGAAACCTCATGATTATGATGGAAAAATCAAGTTCTATGAGGGAAAGATCCCTATTCTTTTTGAAAGTAATCCCTCCAAAACAAAAAAGTTATGGGGCGTTAAACTTTTAAAAAAAATAAAAATCATTAAAAAAAAATCAACCGTATAATACAATTCTAGCGCAGGCGCGGGGAGTAGCATAATAAGGAACTTTTTTTTTCAAATGCCAGTTTGTCCGTCCGGCTGTCCGATGTCACCATTTTTGTAGACACGATAACTCGACAACGAATAATCCGATCGTATTGAAATTTTCAGGAATTATGAGGGAAGATCCCTATTGTCTTTGAAAGTAATCCCCCGAAAAAACAAAAAAGTGGGGAATTAAACTTAAAAAAAAATCGAAAAATGCTGAAAGAAATTTTTTTTTGAAAACTTTTTTTTTAATTTTTTTTAACCATTTTTCGTTTTTGAGAAAAAATGTATTTGTGATATGCAATATACCATTTACTGTGAATAGTATATACACATCTCTGCTGCTAACAAGGCAACTTCTGTGGCAGTGTTTCTGTGAAACTTTTTTATAGATTTAGTTCAGTACCCACACTAGGTACTAATTTTTACTGATTTCTTAAGTTTATCATTTTTTTTATATTTTTGTATTAATTTTTATATATTTTGTAAATTATAAAAAATTTGTTTACCTAAAAAAAAAAATAAAATGAATAAATGGAATGCGTAGCATTACATATCTTCACGGCTTGTTCTTTTACCTTTTAAGGTAAACCCTCGTAAAAATTTGGATGAATGAATTTAACTATAAAAAAGCATATAAATTTCCAAATTTTCTCTATATATTTTTTGGATTACATGCTAATTTGCCTCTACTTACCCTACACAATCCGGATGTCAGCATAACTATGCGGCCTCTGGCTCTACGGATCAGTGGAAGCATGATTTGGTTGACCCTGGTGGGGCCCAAAAGGTTAATCTCTGTGGCTTTTCTGATCACCTGAAATTAAATTGGACCATATGAGAAACATACTATCTTACTATACTCCGTCCAGTTATGCAAGATAGTAAGGGACGCGGCCCATTTTACACCACAGAGCGCATAAATAGCATAATTATGCTTAAATCGTAGTGTATCAAAAATTTAACAGATGTCGGTACTGTTTTCCTGGAAAGGTTCTATCCAAAGACTCGCATAACAAGCATAGTATATAAGAAAGCGATGGCAGGATTGGCTTGATATATCGTCATGTATCTTGTAATGGTTGTTATGCAAACCTCTGGATAGGCCTTAAGTTTGTACAATATGTAGAATATGTAGAATATGTAGAATATGCTAATTTAGTGTGAGTGTATGAAGAATAAACCAAAAAAGTACCTTTTTCAATACAATACAAAATAACATTAAGAATAACCATTTTTTTTATGTAACTTTCTCTTCTTTTATCAGCATTAACGAACGTCAATCATTTTCATAGACAAGAAATGTCACAATATTTTATATTTTAAAACTTAAACTTAAACTTAAACTTAAACTTAAACTTAAACTTAAACTTAAACTTAAACTTAAACTTAAACTTAAACTTAAACTTAAACTTAAACTTAAACTTAAACTTAAACTTAAACTTAAACTTAAACTTAAACTTAAACTTAAACTTAAACTTAAACTTAAACTTAAACTTAAACTTAAACTTAAACTTAAACTTAAACTTAAACTTAAACTTAAACTTAAACTTAAACTTAAACTTAAACTTAAACTTAAACTTAAACTTAAACTTAAACTTAAACTTAAACTTAAACTTAAACTTAAACTTAAACTTAAACTTAAACTTAAACTTAAACTTAAACTTAAACTTAAACTTAAACTTAAACTTAAACTTAAACTTAAACTTAAACTTAAACTTAAACTTAAACTTAAACTTAAACTTAAACTTAAACTTAAACTTAAACTTAAACTTAAACTTAAACTTAAACCTAAACCTAAACCTAAACCTAAACCTAAACCTAAACCTAAACCTAAACCTAAACCTAAACCTAAACCTAAACCTAAACCTAAACCTAAACTTAAACTTAAACTTAAACTTAAACTTAAACTTAAACTTAAACTTAAACTTAAACTTAAACTTAAACCTAAACCTAAACTTAAACTTAAACTTAAACTTAAACTTAAACTTAAACTTAAAAGGTACGAGTTTTTAACCAATGATGTAGCTTAAAAATCGCGGGAATTTTAAACTACTATCTTTCATAATTGGACGGACTATAATTAGTATATTAATATGATTATAATACCACATATTATGTGAACCCGGCGGAAAAGGGAACACTGCACAGTAAAAAAGCTTTCTCATTTTTCCACCCCAATATACCAATTTTCACGAAAACTAACCTCGCCCTAAAAGGATGAATTTAAATAAAAAATATTTTTAAATCAGTCTAAGCTACCTCAAAAACCCCAATATATCAATTTTCAAGAAAACTACCTCCCGCCTCTCAGGCGGTGAAGTTAGAATGTTTTTATTCAATGATTCAATTTAAGCGACTTTAAAAACCCCTTTACAATATACCAATTTTCACAAAATACTGTAAACATTTAGAAAAGGCTTTCCCAAAATGTTGAAAATTTTTAAAATGGGAAAGCAATAATCACCCCCTCACTCCCGGTGGTGGAGGCAGCAGGTTGGGTAGGTTTTCTGTTAGGCGTTGGAGCCTACCCACCTTCTACTACTACACACTGAGGAAAATATCTTTCCGCGGATTTTGCTAAAATTTTTATAATATTATGTTGTATTCCTTACTTCTCTGAACAAATTTTGTTCCAGTTTTAAACTGGTCGGCTATACTGGCTGATCAACCGTTTTGGTGTAATAACCGTTTTAAAACAGGCTTGTTTTCCATGCATATACTTTTTTTTCAACAAAAATTTTAGAAAATAGTTCAACTAAAAATGTATACTACGGATTTACCTTATCTCTATAACCTACGGGTTTTTATAATTTGTTAACATAATCTCGGTAAGCTTCCCTTTTTCATATTACATCGGCACTTAGTGCTACTAATGTATTGAAACCTTCGCCGAAAAGTCAAAATATTTGACCACGTTTTAGACCATTCTGAGTCGAATCAGTAAAAAAATTTTTTGCGTCCGTCTGTCTGTCTGTCTGGGTGTAAACTCTCTAACTCCATTTCTACATGAGATATAGACTTGCGGTTTTTTGCATATTGTTTCTTATCATATTCCGAAGAGCTGATTAGATTTTGATTAGTTTTTTGGGGGTAAACGATTGGGGGTAAGGGGGTAAAAATAGGGTAAAACTCCTATTTTTAGCGTTTGTTGTTTATAATTAAGGCAATTATTATTATATTTGGTTAATTTAGCACTTATATAAAAGATAAATTTAAATTGGTCAAAAAATGTTATAAACAACGTTTTCCTAAAACGCATTGTTTTCGAGATATTGGAGTTTAAAGCAGTAAAAGGTTTTTTTTAGCATATCTCACATATTTATAACCCGATTTCAAAAAATTATATTTTAAATAAAAGCTCTTTTTAAGTCCTATAAAAAATGTTATATACAGTTTTTTGCTAGAATATAATGTTTTAAAGTTACAGAATTTAAAATCAAACAAAACACTTAGTTTGAAATTTGCAAACTAGATGGCTCTAGTGTACAATTGTGCCGATGTTTTGACAGAGTGCTTGCAACGTTTCATCTAGTTAAATCTAAATTTAACAAGGTTAAATTAAAAGTTTTAAAAGCTTTATGCATTTTAATGAACGTAGTTAGAAAGTGTGCTTATTAGTGGAATATTGCACAATTACAGGATAAATTAATATTTATTGTCTGTGTTGTAAATAATTTAATTCCTAGAGGAATACCGAAGCATGTAGGCAGGATTTTCCCTTAGGGTGGGGCTATATTCTTGATTTTTTTACTATACAAGGTCAAAATACAGCAAAAAGGTACTCTTGTTGTAATACTGTAGGAGTCATTTTCGAGAAAAAACTATTTGAAGGTGAAATTTCACGGTTCGAGGACGAAAAATTAAATACTATGAAAAACATTTTCATTATAAAAAATCCCGCTGAATTTTTGTATATTTAATATGTTTAGAAGGTACATTGGAGGCAGGGTTACAAGGAGAGTTTTTCAAATTAATAGGAAGTTGGTAACTCATCATTTTAAAGATAATAAAATTCTCTATTCTCTCTATATTTTTTATATTTTTAAAACTTTTTTTTTAGAGGGTTAAAAAAGTGTTAAAAATGGGAATTTTATACATTTCTTTAAAAAAATTCTTGTTCAATTATTAATTTTATGCTAAATAAAAGCAGATTATACTCGGAATATTAAAAAGTTTAATTGCAGTGAAGTTTGTTACAAATGTTGCTTTTTTAATATAAAATGATAAATTAAATATAAATCAATAAAATAAACTTTGTTGTTTGTTAATTAACAATCTTAAAACATTTACATTTGGACTTTTTTTTTACATTCATTTAATATAAATTAAGTAATACATTTAAATGTTTTTCTCTAACCCTAGAACTGAAATACCTACATTACTTCGTTAGTTTAGCGATAGAGAGCAGCACCTGTTTTTTGTTTTCTATTTTGTACCAGCTTCCATTTATTGAGACATGTTTAAGTTAATAAATAAACAATTTTTTTAAAATTTTCGGTGGAAAGTACAAAGAAAAACAAGAAATGTAAATTTATACACTAGCTGAAGCTTAATGACAATTTTGATTATAGTAGGCATACACTAAAGAAATACACTGAAGTCAACAAATAATTAGCTACCAAGGTAAATAAAATTATTGAATTTGTCTTACTTTAAAACTATTTGTAATATCAAGTTAGGTACGTTATACTGTAATGCATTTTTCTTTTTAACTAAAGTTAATCACATTTAACTAAGCCCCAAAGTAGTAATATAATAACCTATTGGAAGTGGTCACTGTTTATTTTTCATAAATGCCAAAAAAGTATAACTTAAAATATGTGATGTTATTTTATAAAAATAAATCATGAATGAATAAATAAATAAAAAAATAAATGGATTTAAAACCGTTGTGTCATGAAATTCAAGTTAATTAATTAAAATTTTTGAAGTGACATACGTGAAGTTAGCTACAAGAGCCTTCCCGACCAAGGGAGCAAAAAGAAGTGTTACTAACTTAGTTTAGTTAGTGATAATTATGCCTGAATCGACCTTTACTTTCTACCAAAATTACAAAAAAAGTCCATCTTAATCTTAGTAATTAAAGTCATAAAATGGTTTAAAAGTTTGAAAAGCCATTAGATTCGCGACTATTTATTTTCATTACCCTTAATAATTAAAAATAATGATAGTTCTTTATTAGTTTAATGCTATTCAAAACAAACATTAATATGTTTTGCTCAGATTTTTATTTGTCAAGACACTAAGAATAATGACGTGCATTTAAACTGCTTTAAATTGATTAAAACTATTTTAATCCCATTTATAATACTCCTCGCAATTTCACAGCAGATGAATGTCATACTTTTAACTTTGTATCAAATTTATACAGGGAGTCCTAATGAAGTTACGGCCCATTGAATGCAGTCCCCTTAAATAAGACCCAAAAAAGCGCTAATAAAATAATTTGACACTGCAGAGCGATTCCACATTAAAAACTAAGAAAAAACGTTTCTTACACCTTGGCTGGTTCAAAAATAAATATTAACCCTGGTAGAAAAGTACATAAATCTAACTTAACATAACATTAGATTAGTGACATTTTTATGTTTAGTCTCAAACGTTATACAAAAACGTTATAAAATATGTAAATCTAACCTTAAAAACTAACGTTTGGCCAAAACGTTATAAAATACATAAATCTAACGTTAGTTTCCTAACTAAATTCTAACCTTTTTCTAACCTTATTCTAACTTTAAATATTTTTTAAATTTCCATTATTAATACGTAAGCTATAGTACAAAATACTCATTTCAGACAGCTATGTGCTAGGTTTGATAATTATTTATTATTTCTATAATAAGTTCAAAAAAATATCCCCCAAAAGTCAAAATTAATTTTATAATTATAGTAAGTCTAGCAACGCTGTACTATAATTGAAGAAATATTTTAAGATTCTGAATGTATAAATAAATATAAAGTTTTTGTGAGAGGTAAACGTATTTATCGAAGTATAACAGGATATTACACGAAAAATATTTAGGGCCTCCTAAAAAGATGGCTATTTTATAAATAAATGTAACGAAATTATGTTTAAAAATATTACGATTGTTAAAATATATTAAGATTTATTTATATGAATAAATTTGTCTCCAGCTGCCATTTTATGATGCAGGTAGAAATTTCCTAGTTGGCCCCCTCTGAAAGTTAGAAATGAAACGTACTTATAACGTATTTCTAACTTAAAAATCCAACGTTAAATTAACGTTTGTAACTAACGTTTGATTCTAATGTTAAAAAGCGGGACATTTGCACATATTTTATAACGTACCTTTATACAGTTTTCTAACGTTAGAAAAACGTTATTCTAATGTTAAATTTCTACTAGGGAATGAATTCTTAAATAGTAACAATTTTTACGGTGCATGTCCTGTAATTTTTTTTAAATGGATTTTCCTCGAAAACAGTTGCTTTTACGATATTACACTAAATGAATCTTTTCGTGTATTTTTACTTAAACAATCCATAATTTGCTAAAATAATGCAAAAAAATTAAAATGAAAAACGTTTTGGGCAAAAATGTGGCAAGCAACAGCCATTTCTAAGCCTAGGCGCGCTTTCAATAAAATTTACTAACAAAAATAACTTAACATAACTGACTTTAATAATACTAAACAATATGCAAAACCATGTCCCTCTAGCTCAAAGAGCTCCAGGGATATTAAATAAAAACCCCATTTTTTGTATCCCCTTTAATAGGCCATAACTTCCTTAGGACCGAGTCTACATTTATATAAACTTTTTTTAAATATTTTTTGATGTAGTATGTGTACCTTTAAGGATGGACACGTGTTTTTTTTTTGTATACATTGTATATTATACAATCCCTTGCGACCTTCAACTTAGTCTGGAAACACTCTGGAAACAGAGTCAGAGTGAAAACATTCTGCTGCCAACGTGTTTCCAGAGTGGTTTTGTGCCATTTTGTCAGAGTTGAATCAGAGTGGTTCCAGGCTTGATTCACAGTAGATCCAAAGTGGGTTTGGACTTTTTTTTTTAAATCAGAGCGTTTTCAGAGTGTTTTCGTTTGGACTTTTTTTTTTTTCAAAAAAAAAAAAAAAAAAGTCCAAACGAAAACACTCTGAAAACGCTCTGATTTTACTCTGGGAACGTTATGGATAAAGGGCACAAATACACTCTGGAAATACTCTGGTAACAGCATGATTACAAAATGTTATTAGAATGTTTCCAGAGTTTTTTCAGCGTGATTGTAAAGTCGCAAGGGATACTAAACATTTTTTTAAATGTCCGTGTGTCTGTCCGTCTGTCCCTTTGTCCGTATGTCCAAACGGGCCAGTGACTCACTAAAGTTTTTTTTCGCTCAGGAAGTACTTAAGCGTAATTTATTAACACGACCACTGCCACTGACGGAAATTTCCGTCGCTCTCGTCCTTGGTCGAGTGCCACCAACGGAATTTTCCGTCAGCTGTCCGTGGCTATAACGTAAGTATACAGTTACTGTGGCACGGAAGGCATAGCGTAGTGGACAGCGCGTATGTATAGCAAGTCTACTATCGGGAGTTCGATTCTAATTAATAATTGAAATTTGGCGATGGCGATAAGTGAAACGGACAATCCCTAGAAACTGGTTCAAAGTCATTATAAGCCGGTGGTTTCTTCTACTACTAGCCCACACAAGTCCTGGACTTAGGGGATGCTTAATTAAGTAGAATAGTAATTAAACAAATAAATAAATAAACAAACAAACAAACTGTGGCACTGCGTGAGCAGTTTGATGTACATACCGGCACTCTGCAAAGTCGTAGTTTTTCACGCGCGTTTCAGAATTATTGTCCCGAGTTTTTTTTTGGGGTAGTTTTGAAAATACAAACTAGTAACCGGTTTCGGCAAATAGGTACCATAAATGCGACTGGCAGTAACGGTAGGTTTCTTACGTAACTTTTGGGAAAAATTAAAACTTGTGCACCTCTCTCAAAAACAGTATGCAGTGGAGGGTTAGGATTATTTTTATTTGTGTATTTTGATATCGATGAAAAATAATTTAGGTATCTAATCAAATTAAATATTTTGGCATAACCACAAAGGATTTACCACGCAACCAATTTACTATTGGGGACATTAGGTAGGCGTTAAATATTTTTTTTTATTTATAACTTTATAAGATTTATAGATTACAAAAAATAAAATTATTACACGACCAAATTGACATTTTTTCAAAACGATAAACATAAGCTATAAAAAATTAATATAATACAAAAAAATATCATTTTCTTTGTCTTCCCCTCATGCCGTGAAATATATCAAAAAAAAATAAAAAAAAATTAAATTATTTGAAAAATTTTATGTATTTTTTAAAATTTTTTAAATATATCTATACAGTGCGATTATAAAGTGTCGAACAGTTTGAAAAGAAAATACTCTTCGTTTGAAGCCACGCCTCTGTTAGAGTTGTGCGCGACAAGCCCATGTGATTGCTACGTACAACGGCTGGGTGGCCAGTAAAACGCACACAGCTGTCTTGCATTTTACTCATCGCTAATGCCAATTTTGCATTAAAAAGTGTTCGGCACTTTATAATCGCACGGTATATGTTATACCGTATCTTGCAAAATGCCTTAATACAAATATGTGCTAAATTTTAACTTAAATGATTAATTAAATTAATTATTTTAAATAAATAATAAATTTTTTAATTTTCAATAAAGCAGGTGGAAGCCAGAAATTTTGTTTTTTTTTAGTCAAAATTTTGCAAAATATTTTGTCTTTTAAATTTTCATTTGAAAATTTAAAAGTGGAAGCGGGCTGTTTTCTTGAGCTAAAATTTGGTACAAGATCTTTTTTGGTATGGTTAACCAGATATATTTGAATAAACAAATGGTGCCTTTACAACACAATTATAATTTTAATTTTTTTTTATAATTTTTTGAGCTGAAATTTGGCACAGAAATTTGTTCTGGTTTCCCGATTTTTTTCCCGTATGAAGATACAGGGTGTTTCATTTTAAAAATCGAATATTTTTCAAAAATTAATAAATTTTACATAGTTATATTTTATTTTTTCTTCGTATTTTTTTACACATTAAAATGTACTGTATTTTTATATATGTTATGTAATTTTTGTCTAAAGCGAGTCATCTGTTTTTACGGATAAAAAAATTGTTTTCTCAAAAATTTAAAAAGGCAGCATGCCGATAAAATTGACAACAATAATATTTAATTGATCAGAACCTTAAATTTTACATATTTTATAAAATTCAGAAGTTTGAAAATTGGCTTTTCATGTTAATAATTTAATATGGCTTTAAAAACTAGTAGGCTATTAATCAACGTTTAACGCATCGTTGACTCTAGCATTTGAGGGAGTTTATTCCAAAACTCGATTTATTGTCTATAAATAAAAATATAGTTATTGCTCTGTTGAAAAAAAAAACAAGTAGCGCATAAAAAATGAAATACTTGACCTTTCGGCTTAACTTTGTAGCAATATACAGGGTGTTTGAGAGGGAAGGGGAGGAGGAGGAGGAGGAGGAGGAGGAGGAGGAGGAGGAGGAGGAGGAGGAGGAGAAGGAGGAGGAGGAGGAGGAGGAGGAGGAGGAGGAGGAGGAGGAGGAGGAGGAGGAGGAGGAGGAGGAGGAGGAAGAAGAGGAAGAGGAAGAGGAGGAGGAGGAGGAGGAGGAGGAGGAGGAGGAGGAGGAGGAGGAGGAGGAGGAGGAGGAGGAGGAGGAAGAGGAGGAGGAGGAAGAAGAAGAAGAAGAAGAAGAAGAAGAAGAAAAAGAAGAAGAAGAAGAAGAAGAAGAAGAAGAAGAAGAAGAAGAAGCGATGTCAAAAATTCATTCGAGTGCACTAAAGACTTGTCACAAACGAGTTGCGAACAACATTTTTCGTTCGATCTACAGTCTAGTCTCTTTAAAATGTATATTTGGATTTGGTCATTTTGGAGTGTTACGCCCATGTTAATGGTATAGCAAAATAGCGTTACAGGGGGGCGATCCAAAATGATCAAAATTTGCTTTACGTAATACTTAAAAGTTCCCTATCTTTGAAAATGGTCGTTAAGGTAATTTTTAGTAACGTTTAGTACTGTGTATTAAATCCCTAGATAGTTAATTTTATACAAAATAACTGTAACGAAATCTAAGTCGATAGCTCAAGCTATTTAAAAGTTAGAGGTTGTTACAATTTAAAAGAATCCCTGTATGGTGCGCCTTCGCCAAAATTGTAAATATAACAGAGTATCGTCTTTTTCACAGGTTCCTCAGGTCAAAATACATAAAAAAGGTGCTCTGGTTCTAATACTGTAGGATTAACCGTTTTCGAGCAAAATTACTTTGCAGGTGAAATTTCACGGTTTGAGGACGAAAAATTAAATACTAAAATGTTGAAAACCTAAATTTCGATCCAAGGTGAATGTACATCAAAAACTAAGAAAAAAACTCATATACAGGTACTTCCAAAAATCAATCCTAAGGGAGCTACGGGCTCCTAAAAATGCACCATTTTTAAAGGGCCGTAGTAGCTTTAAAGGCGATTTTTTGACCCACATGTATAGAAACTTGTTTTCTTAGTTTTTGATATATAATAACCCTGCATCATTGAAATTTTGGTTTTAAACATATTGAAAGTACTTAACTGTTCGTCCTCGATCCGTGAAATTTCACCTTCAAATGAATTTTTCTCGAAAACGGTTAAGCCTAGAGTATTAGAACAAGAGCACCTTTTTTATGTATTTTGACCTGAGGAATCATATTCTAAAAATTAAATTACAGAAAAGTTACACAGAACAAAGTTTGGGACAAAAAACTAATAATGCCCTCAGTTTCGCAACACACACAATTTTTAATTTAAGTATTATGATTTGAATTCATAATTCATAATAAGGTGGCAACATCGCTACTAGGTAGCCTGAAAGTCGACTAGCGACATCTACATTTTACACCACAAAGCTGTATCGCGTTTCTGTTAGTAAATAAACAAACAAAAAGATGACACCTTCATAAACATTGGTATGAAATTACTTCTTGAGGTAAAAGTTCTTTGATTCTATCAAAGTTAAGCGTGCATCGCCGGCGGTACACACGGCACTCCATTTTTTTAAACGGTTGCTCCTACAGTGTTACACTATCTGACATTTTTTATGTATTTTTACTTAAGGAATCCATATTTTATACAAAAAATCCAAAAAAAGTACACATAAAAAAGTTTGGGGCAAAAATTTGTTAAGCCTAATACATTTTTCCGTCTAGGGACGCCTCTGAATAAATAAAATAAAATAAATTAACATAAATCTATTGCTCATATTAATAATAGTATAGATGCAAAAGTCGTCGCTCTATCTTAAAGGGTACCAGAGTTACTAATTAAAAACCTTATTTTTGTTACAATTTTAAAGGGCCGTAGCTCCCTTAGGGCTCGTTTGGAAGCAATCTTTATAGAAACTTTTTTTGACATTTTTGGATGCAGAATCACCTCTTAAATTTT
Source organism: Brachypterus glaber (assembly GCA_958510825.1). Lineage (NCBI taxonomy): Eukaryota > Metazoa > Arthropoda > Insecta > Coleoptera > Kateretidae > Brachypterus > Brachypterus glaber. Next base: position 7,057,691 of record OY294047.1, on the reverse strand, counting down.
GGCATGCCAGTTATTGATCAGCCTGTATTACACAATAACACAATAAAAAAAATCATTTAATTACAATTTTTTTTAGCTCAGGACTTTTCTAGGGGAAAATAAATAACTTCTTATATAAAAATGTTAACTTGAGCCTTATTTCTTAATATCTAGTTTGTTCATAAATGAAAGAACTACAACAACAAAATTTTAGCCAAATCAGCGAAAAGCACATTTTTCTAAATAAATGTGCGGAATCCTTTATATTTCAACCCAGTTTTTGCAATAGTTTAAAATAGATTTTATAATTTAACCACTGCTTTTAGTTTTTAATTTAAAGTTGAAAAATTAGATGTAACGGCTCCCGCTAATGTCTTCATTCACAAAGCGCTTAATCTTTTATAAAAAAAATGAACCTTATATAAATGGCTTTCATTAAATTTTCTGCCATGTATGGAATTTTAATATAATATGAACTCATTTTTTATCTAACGTAATTAAATTTGTAAATTTCTAAACAAAATAATTATTAAAAAATATATACTTTATTTTGTTCAAATTTAAAATTAAGTAAGAGCGACATTTTTTACAAGAAACTTTTAGCATTAGCATGGTAGCGACTGATATGGCTTCTAAACTTTAATAAGATCTAAATCGAATTATAATGTTTTTTTTTTTTTAATTAAAAAAAACTTATTTCATAAGGAAAAATCGTAAAAAATGCGCCTTGCTTTAAGTATCTACATAAAACTTTTTTTAAAAATTTTAAAATTGTACAGAACAAATTAAGGTCAATTAATTAAATTTTACAAACAATTTGTACCTAAGCAAAAGGGAGGATAATACATATTATGCTTTTAATATATCTATTAATAAAGTTAATATTTTCATATACAGGGTATCTTAAAACTAACGCCACCAGCTTTTAAGGGCGATTCTACATAAAAATATTAAAAAAGTCCCTATAAATATATCGTTACCTATCTTACGTAACGACGTAACTGACAGTACCGTTACTGTTAGTTACGTCGTTACGTGAGATAGGGGCCGATACCCACTGAGCATGCATTGCCAACGTTGCTGTAAGCTTTCATTTGTAAGCTTCTAAAAACGTTTGTAAAAAAACGTTTCATCCAGCTTTATAATTTATAACTTACGCAACGTTTCAAATTAAAGCTTTAAGAAAGCTTTATTATAAACTTTCAGTAAGGTTACTTTTGAAACTTTACCATAAGCTTTACTTTTATTACCTTCTTGAAGGTTTCAAGTAAAAGCTTAAAGAAAGCTTTCATTTAAACTTTCAGAAAAGCTATTTTTGAAACGTTTTCTTAAGCTTTAGAATTACTCATTAAATGTTTAAAATCAAAGATTTAAGAAAGCTTTCATTTAAACTTTATATTCTAGAATATGAGAATATAAGGTTATATAAAACATGCATAAGGGGGGTATGGGGGGTGTGACGCCCCCAAAAGTTTTTCAATTCGGCAAGTATTTGCATCCATTTGGCATATTTTTAATTCATTCGGCAAAATCCCAGAAATGTGCTAGATCAATTTTTTTCAGCTATTTTCAGAGGCATTTTTTTAGTCATCAATCAAAACTTGCATCAGGGGTTCAGGGCGTAAAGCTTTTTGTTTTTAGTAGGACATTTTTTGTAAGGGACAAAGCTTTTCAGAGGTGAGATTTTTTTTGTCATCAAAATTTTAGTCAGAATCTTTTTTTTTATTTTCTACAGGGACAAAGCAAGGTGAGACCCTTTTTTTTCTGTTAGTCATCAAAATTTCCTTCAGATACATTTTATTTTTCTTTCTTATTCGGCATTTTTTTTCTTATTCAGCATTTTTTTTCTTATTCGGAATTTTTTTATTATTCGGCATTTTGCCAGTTACACCCCCCCCCCCAAAAAAAATGTCTATATCCGGCCATGAGTACACCCCCAAGGTAAACTAATTTGGAAGAAAACATTCTCTCAAGCTTTCATGGACCTTATGAAACTTACAAAACTTACCGTTGCAAGCTTTGAAAAGACCTTTTTCAAAATTTTGTGTTATGACACTGTTCCATAACGGGTGCGATATCGCAAAGCGTTCCTGAGTCATTAAATAAAACTGAATTTTCGAAGCCCCTTTTAACCTGTTTTTGCACATACATTTATCAGAACTTTTTTTATTTTTTTTATTCAAAATCAGCCCTTAAAATTAGGTGCGTCAGTTCTAAGACTGAAGCCTGTACAATGCCTTTAAAAAAAAAATTGCCCGTTTAATAAAAATTGCAAAATAAAAAAATCTGGTGTTTTTGTAGTTTTTTTTTTCTGTATATTTATCCTTACCTGTGGAGGAGTCCACTCGATTTCTCCCAAAGCCACCCATGATGCGGCATGCACCACGGCCCACAAACCAGGTGCACAATCGGGCAGATGTTCCACGGCGTAAAGGGATGCAGAAAGGATTTCAGTCTCTGATGCGACATCTAGTTGCAGGACGTGTAAGCGTCCGGAGCATTCTTCTTTTAACTCATCGGCGTATTCGTTTCCTGCAAGTTGTTGGAATCCTGCGAAAACGGTGAAGCCTTGTTCGTCGAGGTAGCGTGCGAGGGTGCTACCGATACGGGTGTCACAGCCTGTTACCAGGATGGCTTTTCCTGCTGCAGTTACCTGAAAAGGATTTTGTTTTACAGTCTAAGAAGTTTTGTTTTTTAAAATTTATCTGAAATAATTTAAATTAAAAAAATCTGCTTTTCAAAATGTTATGAGTTTTAACGTTTTATTTACTAATAATAATAATAATAATTATTATTATATATTAATTATAATTATAGTTAAAAAAATAATTTTTAAATCAAAACCTTTTTCACTTTGGGAACGTTTAAGTATTACGTAATTACGTATTACGTACGTAACGCTCCTAGGGAGCGAAAACGGGGGTCATTTTGGAGTGTTAATGGTATAGGAAAATAGCGTTACAGGGGGGGAGAGGGGGTCCAATATGATCAAAATTCGCCTTACGTAATACTTTAAAGTGAAGAGATTTTTTTTTAATTTCTTATTAATAGTTATTTATGGTACTAGTGGGTAAAGTAAGATATTGCCCATGAAAAAATTAACCTGCGAGGCGTCAGCCAAGCAGGTTAATTTTCTAGAGGGCAATATCGGTTTACCCATGAGTGCCATACAAGGTTTTATCCAATAAATAGCTTAGGAATTCATAACTTATTAAAAATTTTAATGACATTTACAAGAAAATAATTTGACAAGTGACAGTTGAGTGGGTAAAATATATAATTATCCACTCAATAAAGTAAAAGCCACACGGAGGTTATTATTGAGTTTATCTATTTAAAATAAAGCTGGTAATTGTCTTATTATCTGTATGTATTGGATAAAATAATTTATTAATAAAACAAAATATTTCTTTTCAATTTTTCTGTTTTTAAAAGTTAATTACCAAGTTTATTAGTTTACGAATGATAACATAAGACAATCTTTATTCATGTTAACAAACAGACGTATTTACACATTTCAATAAAAAAAAATTGGAAATATTTTGTTTCACGCTATTTCTAATGATTGCGTAAAGACCACTTTACACGGAGCAATTTGTACGCAAGTTTGAT
>OY294047.1:6948084-7053900 GCA_958510825.1 Brachypterus glaber | reverse complement strand
AAAAATTTATAAAAAAAAACTTAAAAAATCGAATGTTTTAGCACAAAAAATTGAAAAATCAAAACCTTAAAATTTTTTTTTTTAAATTTAAAAATGTTAGTTTAAATAGAGAATTTTATAAGCTTTAAAATGATGTGTTACACGACCCCCCTTTCCATTTAAAAAAATGTGCCCCATGTCCCTCTGCCCACATTTTAAGAGATGAAAGTATTAAATATATGCTTAACGATAGTAAGTTGTCTTATTTAAAAGTTCCAAATTTGAAGTCGATATCTCAACTGGTTCAAAAGTTACGAGGGGGGGGGTGACTTTTGGACCGCTCTGTATGTATAACTTTTTAAACAAGACAAATTTCGTCAAAATATTTTAGGAGCGTATTCTACACATATTGAGTAGTATAAAAAAAAATCAATGTTTTGAAATACAAAATCAATACAACCCCTTCAATTTAACAATTTAAATAGTTCTACAGAAACATATTTGATACTTACATCTGCTCTACCTAATTTCTGTTTTGGAAAACCTAAGTTTTTACTATTGATTAAATCCCAGGAAACTATTAAAGTTGGCTGTGGCCTTGCAACAAAATATTCTATGTTATTCAAATGGTCTTCATATGTTATATTATATTCTTTAGGTATGTAATTATATGACAAAGTCTTTTCGAAAAAATACACTAGCAATAAACAGATTGTGGTAATAACTATTATTGAGGAACAACACATCTCTACTGAAAGCTACGATGCCCGAGAAAACATTGAACTTCATAATTAAATACGACACTCTTTTATAGTAATTAGACTGGTACAAAAAAAGGTCTGTTTCCTCAGATGAATCTATACGTTTTTAGGGTCGCTGAATCTGAATCTGGGGTTGGTTTGACTCGGTCGATCACATTTCGTTGCTAACCTCGAAAAAGTGATAAAAGTTGAAACACATTTCATCACTTTTTTGAGGTAAGCAAAAAAATGCGACTTCACGGAGTCAAACCAACCCCAGATTCGGATTCAGCGACCCCAAAAATGGATAGAAATGTTTGTTTAGTCTGGGGAAACAGACCTTCTTTTTTGGTGTACCTTTGCACAAGTACCTACACGAAAAGAAGTCTATTTCCAGACGAGACAAACATTTCTATACGTTTTTAGGGTCGCTGAATCTCAATCTGGGGTTGCTTTGACTCGGTCAGGTCACATTTTGTTGCTAACCTCGAGAAAGTGATAAAAGTTGAAACACATTTCATCACTTTTTTGAGGTCAGCAAAGAAATGCGACCTGACCGAGTCAAACCAACCCCAGATTCGGATTCAGCGACCCTAAAAACGTATAGAAATGTTTGTCTCGTCTGAGAAATAGACTTTTTTTTCGTGTAGGTACTTGTGCATAGGTACACCAAAAAAAGGTCTGTTTCCCCACACGAGACAAACATTTCTATACGTTTTTGGGGTCGCTGAATCTGAACTTGGGATTGGTTTGACTCGGTCAGGTAGCATTTTGTTGCTAACTTCAAAAAAGTGATAAAATATTTCAACTTTCTTATTTTTTAGCAACGAAATGCGACCTGACCGAGCCAAACAAATCCCAGATTCGGATTCAGCGACCCCAAAAACATATAGAAATGTTTGTCACGTCTGGGAAAACAGGCCTTTTTTTTGTGTGCCTGTATTATTATTAATAATTATAATTATTAAAATTATTGCACAATGTTTATTATAAGTTTTTCGATATTATTAACTACAATTAATTATTATTCCGGACCAACACTTCTGTAAAATCATCATCACATTTCATATAACACTATTTTTATAATCACTGGTCGATTAATAATTAAATTAAAACAGATAAATTTTATTTATTATAATTTTGGAATGGAGGGGATCATTCTTTATAGCCGAACATAGGCGTAACTATGGGGGCATAGCCCCCCAAATTTTGCTAAGCCCCCCCCCCAAATTTGGTCCTGGTTACACCCCCGTCGCCGAATACAGTATCAGGAGAGGAACAGGAATTCAAATCCAAATTCAAATATATTTTTTCCACCACTGCTTTAGAATGTAAGCAAATACACACACTTTTCAAACTAAGAATGAATACATGCTAGCTCTAGATACGGTATGAATATTCAGTATCCAGTGTTAGAATGAGCACATGTAGTGCCACCTCTTGTTTATAAAAGTAAAGAAAACTGTGGCAAAATTAGCAAAACTATTTATATTTTACTATGAAATATTAAATAATTCAATTTAAAGTTTTGCATTAAAATTATATAAAGTTTATTAGTTTTTCTTAATATTTGACCAGTTTTTTATCAATTTAGTTCAAAAAATTAAAACTGCTCCATCTATTTTTAAATATTTAACCTGATATCTGTCACAACAATCTGACATAACCTTCAATATTTGCATCATAATTTGTAAATATGTGCTAAAATTAAATAAAAATCTTTTTTGAGTACTGATTTGATAAAATTATTAAAACATTAATTGCTTTATTAAAAATATGTGATTTGTTGCATTTGCAATGTCGAGTCACAAAAAACATTGTTTTTAACCTTGTTCGCAGTCACACAGTGTTTAATATTTGCAGTCGAAGAAAAAGTATAGACTACAACACGTATGGAATAGTCATTCCGCGCTCGCGGGACCATCACACTCGGCTGCCGGCTCGTATGACAAACTTTCCGCTCGCGCGGAATGTTGTCTATTCTATACTAGTTATAGAATATACTATATTCATACCAATTAATTTAATATGACTTTCTTAAATATATCCAAAACTATTCATTTTAGAGTAGTAGTTGTATTTGAGTTTTTCTTCAAATTGTGTCCTTAATCAAACAATCTTAAAATATACAGGGTGTCCCATTTGGAAAGCCAAAGTTGGGGTTGATTCTGGTGAGACCGGAAGTGCCAGTAGTCGAAAAATTACTCCAGCAGGTAGGATATATTCTTAGATAAAACTTTTCTCAGGAAAGCACGTCTCAATCTAATCACACAAAGGGGATATATGAAAGAATAACCCTGTATAATATATTATGCATTCATATATTTCTGAACAGAAATAACATTATCAAAACGATTGGCTCACCGCAGTAATGAGAATAATCTAGCACATGCGCACTGGTTTGTTTTGACGGATGTCAAAAGTGGCTTCTGTTTAGGCAGTTGTAGTTTTATGAAATAGTTTAATTTGAGTGGGGTTACTGTGCGCATCAGGTCCACAAAAATGAACTATTTTGCACTGATTTCTGGTTTTACTACTAAAACTTACTGTCTTGAATATAATTAGGTGCGGAAAATCCAGTTTTTTTTGTTATAATATATAGCAAAAGATTGTTAAAATACTCACGAATTTCTGTTTGATTTTTGGGGGCGTTGGTTTACGTTAACAATGGTTTGGTTTGGTAGTTTAATGGTTTGGTGTTTTTTTTTACGGGAGGCGTTGGTTTACGTTAACAATGGTTTGGTTTGGTAGTTTGCTGGTTTGGTGGGAGGCATTTTCAGATACGATATTTCAGAATTTAGAAGGCAATATATTTTAAGAATCAAATGTTTATTAATAAATATTCCGCAATTTTTTTTTACGAAAATACTATTAAAAGCGAGTACTTTTAGCCAATTAAAAAAAAACTGTTAGCTCGCAAAGAAAAAAGTAGATATTTTTGTAAAATTCTGCAAAAGAATGTTACATAACCTTAAAATAATTTTTTTGGCATATGTCAAAACAAAAATAAGAAAAACAGTGCGCATGCGCTGGATTCTTTTCATTACTGCGGTGAGTGAATCGTTTATCAAATGTATACTTAGACTAAAAGGATGACCCTGTAATGAAATTGTAATAATTTTCGAAAGGTTCAATAAATGAATTGTTATTATTTTTATTATTATTATTATTATTAACAAAGACTACCCATGTCACACAAAACGGTGGTATATCGTGGTATATCATTCTCCATTAACAAAGGGTATTACTGGTAGTAATAAGAATTTGGTGATATATCTTGATATAACACCATTATAGACCTGCTTTATCACCAATTTGGGGTAATCAAACGGTGGCGGTTAGCATTTATGTTACCATTATGTCTACACATGTGCAAAGCTTCTTTTATCAGCCGGTATTGAGGTCTCCCTCTTTCTGTAGTAACATTAATATTATATTTCTTTTATTTTCATAACAATGTCTGTCAGTGATATCATGTTCCAAAACACCTAACCTAGTAATCAATCATAATAATTAACTAAATATTTCTATTCAAATAGTGCCTTAGGCACAATGCCTATTATTATTTACTGTGCATATCGTCATGTGAGGATTATAGTGTTCTATATCCATAGCAAATCCAATGGATATAGAACACTATTTTATTTATTTATTATTATTTATTTAATTACAGTGTCATGGAGAGCCCCAAATAAGCTTTTGGCTAGTGCTAGGGGCTCTCCATTAATTTTGTTTTAAATATTCCAAATAATAGGTATGAAGTTTACATTATTCATTTTCTTTTGAAATTATATTCATCCAGCCGCTTATTCTTCAATATATATTCTCTGGTAGTGGTTCCTTTTCAAAACTTAATATTCGTTTTCAGCCTCCAAATCATTTGATGAAAATATAACTTTTAAAATTTTACTAAAATTTTGAGTGTTATTGACATTGACATATATTGATGACACACATGACGATATGTGTGTTGTTGATCCAAAAAAACCACGTGCCCCCTGAAATAGTACTTTTTGGGAATAATATCTGTTCTAAAATGCTTTAAAAAAATATATTTTTTTTTTGAAATTGTGGATATAGTCAAACTAAAGGCTGTCTGGATAACATTTATACTCTCAGCACTCTTATCCAGTTTTCTCTGAGACTTAAGGGACGCAAACTGTACGCCGTATTTGTTGACTTTAAACGTTTGTTTGTTTGTATAATCATTTAACGTCGTTTTTCGCTGCTATGGCCTAATTGACGGGACCGCCATCTTTACGTGCCCTCCGAAGCACGGTCCTCAACAGAACTCGCATCCACCCTGAATGGGTTTACAGTTTCACCTGCAACCCACATTACAGTTAGTCATTGTAGTTCCATCTACCGACTATTTACACCACTATACATCCATGCTCTATGTGGGGCTCGAACCCACAATCTCAGTGTTGGCAGCCGGACGCACTACCAACTGCGCCACCGAGATCGGCACTTTAAACGTTAATTTTAAGATTTTTTTTTAATAAGAAGGCCGTGATTTTTTTTTAAACCAATTTTTACACTAGGATAATAATTTTGTTAAAAATAAGTTATACAAAGAAATAAGTATTACTTAAAGTATTACTTAGGGCCACTTGCACCAATGCTGTTTTAACTTTAAACTTGGATTAAATTGACAGCTGACCAATCAGAACGCAGCATTTTTAACTTAAACTCGGTTTAGCTGAGTTAATCCCGTACCAAAATTTGGTGCAAGTGGCCCTTAAAGTATTACTTAAAGTATTACTTAAAGTATTACTTAAAGTATTACTTAAAGCTATACTTAACGAAAAAAAAACCAATTCGAGTCCATCAGAGGTGTCTCCATGACGCGTTAATCGCTATCAAAAAACTCGCATAATCATGAGACATAGTATAGAATGATAGGGTGATTGGCTTGATGTGTCGTCGTCAGTGGCTCGCATAGTTATAACCATTAGGGTGGGCCGATAAATTGGAATCTGGAATTTCAAAACGCAATACCCGCCAAAATATGCCTTCTAATATGCCTAATGTGTGTGCAAAATCAGAATCAGATTAAAGGTCATCTTGAGCCCTCTACAAAGCATTTAATATTAATGAAAATATCGTATTTTTTCACATTTGTAATGTATACACAGCGGTCAAAAGTCCGCATCCCCCCATTAACTTTTGAACGGCTTAAGATATCAACTTGAAATTAGGAACACATAAATAACATAACCCAAATATTTTTTTGGTATATATTTTGGGGGCAAGATGGCGACAGGGCAAAGGGGAATTTTTTTTTCACAGCGTGTCAAAAGTCCGCCTTCACCTATTAAGTTTTGAACGGCGTAAGATATCAACTTTGGAAATTTGGAACACATAAATAACATAACCCAAATATTTTTTAGGTATATATTTTGTGTGCTTAGGGGGCACGATGGCGACAGGGGGCAAAGGGGGATTTTTTTTAAACAGGTCGTGTGGTACATCATTTTAAAGCTTATAAAATTCTCTATTTGCCCACATATTTTTTTATTTTTTCGGAGCAATTTTTGGGGTTATTCGCGTAAGAGTTAAATCACGTGAAATAACGCATCACTTACACCACAAAGCAGAATATAGAGTGGCTTAAAATATGGCCTATGATGTTTGTAAATATTATTTTCGGTTGTAAAACTTATTTGTTTTTGCAATAAAATAGTTTTTGCATTTTTCTTATTAAGTTTTCTTATTTTTATTTTTTTTAACATTTTTCCTAAAAGTTACAAAATACCTTTGCAGAGGGCAAAAAAATTGAAAAAATAAATAAACAAAATATAGGCTTTTTTTTTCTTTGCAAGACGCATCTTTTTGGATTTTTAAATTAAAAAAAATAAAACACCTATATAGGAACGGCCCACGCTAATAACCATACAGTGCGTGCATTAAGTCTGGAATCACCCGATTAACTTTTTAGTTACAAGTAAAACACAAAAACCCTCGGATAGGTCGATTTTTATTTTTAATTTTGCTAATTATGGTGTAATAAAAGTTATTAAAATTTGCACCCCCTTGCACCCTCACCCCCCAACTTTTTTTTTTTCAAATAGCAACCTACCCCTTGTGACACTTCGTTGGAAAGGTAATTTAATAAGCTTTCCAACGGTGTATAATAAAGCCTAATTTGGTAAAGAGCTAATGATAAAATGCACAATTTAGTTTATTATAAAGACATGTAAAGTATAACTTTAGTTCACTATAAATGTTCAAATTGATGTCCTTCAGCTCTTTGACAGTGGACAGTAAAAAAACGGGATTAAAATCGATTAAATAGTAAACATAAAATATGTCAATAAAAAGAAAAAAAAATGCATTTTTCAACAGGGTATAAAATATTACAATAAGTTTAAAACAACCTTATTTAGATTCTCAGGAAGGTGCCAAGTAGAAAATAGGGCAACAATTACCATATTATGCGTAATATTTCACACAAACAATGTTTAAATAAAACATGCGTTTTTTCATAGACCCTTTAACAAATTAGGCTTTATCATACACTGTTGGAAAGCTTATTAAATTACCTTTCCAATGATTTATCACAAGGGGTAGGTTGCTGTTTGAAAAAAAAAGTTGGGGGGTGAGGGTGCAAGGGGGTGCCAATTTTGATAACTTTTTTTAAACCAAAATTTGCAGAATTAAAAATATAAATCGACCTGTCCGAGGATTTTTGTATTTTACTTGTAACTAAAAAGTTATTCGGGTGATTCCAGACTTAATGCACGCACTGTATATGCCCCGAAACGCAGTCTGAGCTGGGAACCAAAAAGTGGCTAACGTAGCTAATGTGTTAAGTACAAACCAAACCAAAAATATGAAAAAGAATTTATAAAAGGGTTGGTCCGAAAATGAGTCCTAAGGGAGCTAAGCCCCTTCGAAGATGGACATATTGAAAGGGGAACAAGAAAATCACCAATAAAAGTTTAATACTGCAGGGTGTTTCTTCATTTAAAACTAAACAAAAAAGTATTCTTCACCGAAACACCTAAATTTAACATTAAAGGAGTAATAGTCTTTTAAAAACTAACATTTTTGGTTGCACAAAATGTTACTTTCTCTTAATTGCATTTTTTTTAATCGGTGTTACAAATTAAGAATCAGGGTAAAATTTCGCTAGATGTCCGTTACTGATCACCCCGTGATCAGTAACGGACATGCCAAAATTTAAGAGGTGATTCTACATCCAAAAATATAAAAAAAGTTCCTATAAAGGTTGGTCCAGAAACGAGCCTTAAGGGAGCTGCGACCATTCGAAGATGACATTGAATGGGGAAATAAAGCATCAATAAAATTTTAATGCTGCAGGGTGATTCTTCATTTAAAACTGAGCAAAAAAGTATTCTTTACCAAAACACCTAAATTTAATATTAAAGGAGTAATAGCCTTTTAAAAAGTAAAGTTTTTGGTTGGCACAAAATGTTACTTTCCCTTAATTGCATTTTTTTTTAATCGGTGTTACATATTAAGGATCAGGGTAACATACAGGGTGATCAGTAGCGGACATGCCAAAATTTAAGAGGTGATTCTACATCCAAAAATATTAAAAAAGTTCCTATAAAGGTTGGTCCGGAAACGAGCCTTAAGGGAGCTGCGGCCTCTCGAAGATGACATTGAATGAGGAAAAAAAGCATCAATAAAATTATAATGATGCGGGGCGATTCTTCATTTAAAACTGAACAAAAAAGTATTCTTTACGAAAACACCTAAATTTAATATTAAAGGAGTAATAGCCTTTTAAAAAGTAAAGTTTTTGGTTGCACAAAATGTTACCTTCCCTTAATTGCATTTTTTAAAAACGGTTGCTCCTACAGTGTTACACTATATGACATTTTTCATGTATTTTTCTTTAAGGAATATTTTTTAGAAAAATAAAGATTTTGTCCGTCTCTGGATAAATTCAAAAAAAAAATAAATTAACATAAACTAGTTGCTCTTATTAATACTAGTAATAATAGTCTAGTATATATTCAAAACCACTTCGCAAAAAGCCACTGAAGTGATTAAAATAAGTTTATGTTAATTTATTTTTTTAATTTGTCCAGAGGCGTCCCTAGACGGAAAAATGTATTAAGCTTAACAAATTTTTGCCCCAAACTGTTTTATGTGTACTTTTTTTGAATTGTTTGTAAAAAATATGGATTCCTTGAGTAAAAATACATAAAAAATGTGATATAGTGTAACACTGTAGGAGCAACCGTTTTCAAAAAAATGCAATTAAGGGAAAGTAACATTTTGTGCCACCAAAAACGTTAATTTTTAAAAGGACATTACTCCTTTAATATTAAATTTAGGTGTTTTGGTAAAGAATACTTTTTTGCTCAGTTTTAAATGAAGAATCACCTTGCAGCATTAAAATTTTTTTGATGCTTTTTTTCCCCATTCAATATCATCTTCGAAGGGCCGCAGCTCCCTTAAGGCTTATTTTCGGACCAATCTTTTGGCATGTCCACCCTGTATGTTACCCTGATTCTTAATTTCCAAATTTCCCAATGATTTTGAATTTAAAAATTATTTATAGGGTGGGTTATACGGAGGTAAAAAAATATTGTTTTGGATCTAAGTGAGTACACCCTTAAACTTTCCGCTAGGTTGTCCTGATCACGAAAATAACATTTTTATGAAAATCGGATACGATTTCGGACTGAACCGGAAAGCCGAAATAAAAATATCAAATCTTTAGGGTTTTTGGTTATACATCGGTTGTTTCTTGAGGTAGAAACATGTCCGAAATCGTAATCGATTTTCAAAAAACTATTATTTTCGTGATCCAAAAAAAAAAAAAAAATTGTTTTACCTCCGTATAACCCACCCTATTATTAAAAAAAATATGTATGACATTGACATTTGACCTGCTGATCAGATTTAGTTAAACTACCACAAAAACGGTCAGTAAACAATATTTTTGGACAGTGTGAGTCACCGTGTTAGTCATACGGTGTGAGCGAATAAAAATTATCAAAAAGTACGGATCGGGACCTATTTTATAATAACAATTCTGCTAAAGTTCAATTTTTTACGTTTTTTTTTTAATGAACTTCTAATTAATTTTAAAATAATAAAAAAATAAATTAAGCGAATTTAACCCTTGTTTTACAATCTTAATTAAAAAAAAAGTTCAAACGCCCCGCGCCGGCGCAAAGGTATTTTTTTTACGAATTTTACGCTTTTTTTAATTTTAACTTTAATCTTGTACAATTGTAAAATTGTAAAACTAAAAGCTAAAAAAATATTTATTTATTTACTTATTTATTATTTATTTAACCTAATAAATAAATACCTAATTATTTGCTTTGTTTAAATAATTTAATTTTAAATATAACTAGAAGCCATGAAGGGCCTCAATAACCTTATGATTGTGCTAGGGATCCCCCATTAATTTAAATTGAGAGCCCCCTTTGACCATTTCGCGGGCTTTCTTGGACCATTTTGCAGGCCCTCCGAGAACCTTGCTGGACTGGGCCCTAAGTACCCAGTATGTAGAATTGAAATAAACAGGTCTGAGGATTTTTTTGATTTTTTTTAATTTTGAAAATACTACACTGTATAAAACGCACGGGATTTCCAATTCCAAGAATCAAAACTAAAAATAAGTACTTATCAAATATTATTATTATATTATCAATTATAATTGAAGCGGAAAGTGGATAAAGGTGTTAAGGCATATCCAGAAGCTTGCATAAGAACATAAAACATAAGAATGCTATGCCGTGATTGGCTTACAAGATACATGACGGCCCATCAAGCCAATCACGGCATCGCATTCTTATGTTTTAGGTTCTACACGGAAAGAAATTAGTGGGCTCTGCGCTATACATTATAAGATATTTGGTAACAGTGGCAAATTATAGTGATTTAAGCTATAGATTATAAGGGACACAATAACTAATAATGTTAAAAATAAATTGGAAACGATTATATATATTACAGACACAATTATATTTATTACAGGCACTATTATAAATTTACAGAAATTTTATTATATTATAAAAATTATTAGCACGGACAATAATTAAATCTATTTAAGCTATAAATGCCATACTATTTGTTATATTTTATTATTCACTAAACAATTAAAGTATTTCATATAAATTTTTACACTGACTGCCATAATTGTAAGAGAAAGCCTTGTATTTATATAATAAGCGATTATAATTTGCTTGGTATGTGTGTTATAGCGCTCCTAGCTATAATTTTTTTTTCCGTGTAGTACTTAAAACTGAATTTAGAACCTCGGTGTATAGGATTTTTTTTTATACTTTTTAATGTTGAATCGTCCTGAAATATTAAAATTTTTATTGGCGCAATTTTAAGTTCCTATTTTTGATGCTCAGAACGTGAAAAAACCTCTTTAACTGCAAATTTCTCGAAAACGGTTGGTTTTATGGTGTTACACTAAGAGTACCTTTTTGATGTATTTTTAACTAAAGAATTATATTTTATTGAGAAAATGTAAAAAATACATATAAAAAAGTTTGGGACAAAAATTGACATGGGGGCTCATTTTGCGCGTCCCTGGTTAAAATTACCAAATCAAAATTTTTCATATTTTTGTATGTAGAATGACCTCTAAAATTTCTCTACGTGACTTCTGGAACACCCTGTATAACAATTATTATTAGGACAATAAAGTACTTGTAAGAAGCAGATTTATTTTTGGAATTATGGCTGGGAAGATATATAAGGAAGATGTGGATCTGTAGAGGTGAAGAAGGCGAAAGAAGATATTTGGAAATTTATGTGAAACATACAAAATGTCAAAATTCTAATATTATTTTTTCAAAATTAATGGAGAGCCCCTAGCACAAGCCAAAAGCTTATTTGGGGCTCTACATGCTTATGTAATATATTGCAGAAATAAATAAATAAATAAATAAATTTAGCTGTTAAATAATAGTCATATTTATTAAATACGTCTGAGAATTCTAAATATACAGGGTTATTCACGGAAGTGGCCTATTAAACGTTTATGGAGAACCAATAACTTTGAAAGTCTGCTAATTTGCACTTTGGGGTTTTTGAATATGGGCAATCGATTAAAAATGTTTTCATGCTTGTGCCACTTCCGGTTGTACCGGAAGTGGCACTCAACTTAATTTTTTTAAATGGAACACCCCATATATTTTTTAATTTTTAAAATTTGCATAAAATTTGCTTTATTTTAATGTATAACACGTTATGTCTATCTCCAGTAGTTTTTGAGTTATTCAAGTTTTTAGCGAAAAATAAGCAAATTCAAGCACCCCTAAAAACAATAATTTCTCCTTGATTTTTTAAATTGAAGAAAAGTTGTTTTGTATTTTGCTCAATGATGGTTAAGCGAATCATTCTAAGCTAAAATGGAATCCAAAATTTATACAGGGTGTCTGAAAAAGCAGGTCAAACTTAACAAAATTAAAATAGCCATAACTCTTTTTTTTTAAATGACACCCTACATTTTTTTTATTTGTTTAAATAGAGAATTCAATTTTCTTTAAAATAAGTATAGGATACCCTATACCTAACTTTAACCGTTTTCGAGCTATTTGCAAATTAATGTGAAAAAGAAGTATTTTGCAGTATTTCTGCAATTACGTAAATTTTTAAAATTGTATTGTGTTTTTATTACTTTTAACCTAAATGTTATCGTTCTTATCGTGATAAATTAGTGTAAAATAATGGCAGAGGCTTATTCTTACCCTGTTATTTTGGATTTATTTGCTATTTTTGGTGAAAATGATAAAATAATTAGTAGAACCTGCAGAAACTTTAATACAAAATATCCTGATTTACCAAGAATGTCATGTAAAAAATTTAGAAGAATACACAAAAATTTTTCGCAATTTGGAAAAGAAAATGCAGTGAAATCTCTTACGAAACCAATTACAAACAACGAAAATAACGAAGTCAATGTTTTGGGTTACTTTTATGCATATCCACATGCCTCAATTCCTGCAGCTAGTTACGACTTGGGAATTTCCTATTCAAGCATCCAAAGAATTTTAAAAAACCACAAGATGCACGATTACAAAAAGCAAAAAATACAGGCCTTAAAACCTAATGATTTTCAAAATAGAGTGGACTTTTGTGAAAATCTTTTGATAAATATTTAAGAAAAACCAAACTTTTTAAAAAGAATAATTTGGACGGACGAGGCTAAATTTTCTCAACAGGGTATTTTTAACACAAGAAATGTACACTACTGGACGCATGAAAATCCAGTTTTAAGGTAAATATAATGATCTTTGAGGTAAATAAATAAAAATCGATTAATTTTTCTGGCCTATTTTATAAAATATAACAAATTTTAACAGAAATACGGCTGTTTCACAATAATTTGCAAATAGCTCAAAAACGGTTAAAGTTAGGTATAGGGTATCCTATACTTATTTTAAAGCAAATTGAATTCTCTATTTAAACAAATAAAAAAAATGTAGGGTGCCACTTAAAAAAAATGAGTTATGGCTATATTAAATTTGTTAGATTTGACCTGCTTTTTCAGACACCCTGTATAATTTTTGGGTTCCATTTTAGCATAGGATAATTCGCTTAAGCATCATTGAGCAAAACAAAAAACATCTTTTCTCCAATTGAAAAAATCAAGGAGAAATTATTGTTTTTAGGGGTGCTTGAATTTACTTATTTTTCGCTAAAAACTTGAATAACACAAAAACTACTGAAGATAGACATGAAGTATTATACATCAAAATAAAGCAAATTTAATGCAAATTTTAAAAATTAAAAAATATATGAGGTGTTGCATTTAAAAACTCAAAGTTAAGTGCCACTTCCGGTACAACCGGAAGTGGCACAAGCATGAACATATTTTTAATCGATAGGCCATATTCAAAAACCCCAAAGTGCAAATTAGCAGACTTTTAAAGTTATTGGTTCTCCATAAACGTTTAATAGGCCACTTCCGTGAATAACCCTGTATGTGAATAACATGAAGTTTACCGATTTTCATAGAAATACCCCTATAGTGTTTTATGTTTTGATATAATTTTTATGTGTGTAACTTGGCTATACTGGCTATCCAGTCGTTATAAGTGGCAACTCTTGAATAAACATTTGGTGAACTTTCATTCGCAATGCCGCAGAAACTGGTTATAAAAGAAGCAATTCCAACTTGTTCGCCATTCACCAACAATGCTGTTCCAGAATCACCCTAAAAAAAATATTTTAATACACCACACAAACACCAACATTAACTTACAGTACGGTTCAAAAGTCACCCCCCCCCCTCTTAACTTTTAAACAAGTCGAGATATCGACTTCTTTGGAACATGTAAACAAGGTGCATATGGGGCAATTTTTTTGAATGGAAAGGGGAGTCGTAAGTAGAAAAATTTTAAGCTAATAACATTCTCTATTCGACCATGTACCACTTACTTACTTTCACGGAAATTTCCCATTAAAAGCACAGACCCACAAAAAAATAAAAGTGGTCTGCGCCATGGATAGGACCATGATATTCTTATGTATTTTTGCCCCCTGAAACCGAATCGAAACTCAGTCTAGCCCCTACACGTCTAGATTTTCTGCAGTCGCACTATGCCACCAAACGGAAAAAATTCACCAATATTATTTTATTGTGTATTTCAGATTTAAACAATTATTAAGGTATAAAAAGTATGTTTTTTTAATTTTTTTAATATTTTCCATTAAAGAATTGAGAGCAAAAAGAAAGAAAAAAACGGGAAAAAATTAACCAATATTATTTTATTTTGTATTTTAACTTTAAATGATTAATAAGGCATATTTTTTTTTAATTTTTTTATATTTTCCATTAAAGAATTTATTATTATTGCATATTATTAAAAAATTAAAAAACATTTTTTTTTGTCTTACTTACATTTAAAGTTGAAATACACAATAAAATAATTTTGGTTAATTTTTTCCCGATTTTTTTTCTTTCTAATCTAAATTCCTTAATTAAAAATATTAAACAATAAAAAAACAAATGTTTATGTCTTACTAATTATTTAAAGTTGAAATATACAATAAAATAATGTTCCCCACTTTTTTTCCTGTTTGGTGGCATAGTGCGGCTGTAGAAAAAAATCCAGACCTGTATGGGTTAAACTAAGTTCAGGTTCGGATGCAGTGGCTGAAAATACATAAGAATATCATGGCGCAGACGACTTTTATTTTTTTTTGTGGGGCTGTGAAGTTTATGGAGAAAAAATAATTTTAAAAATCTGATATTTGGCACTTTGGGGTTTTTACATATGACCAGCAGATTAAAAATATTTTTATGCTTGTATCACTTTCGGTTATGAGAACGTTCAAGTATTAGGTCACGCAAATTTTGATCATTTTGGACCCCCCACCCCCCCTGTAACGCTATTTTCTTTTACCATTAACATGGGCGTAACACTCCAAAATGACCAGGACTTTTTTAACACCAGGAGTAAAATATTCTTCACGATGTAAGCGAGCTCATTTCGTAATTTCAAAAACTTACATTACAAGCACCACCCATAAATGCACCAAAACAAATATGATGAACTGTATCGTACTCCTTTTTACAAGTATTATCATCATATATATCAACATTAAGTTTTTTCAAAACTGCTGATATAGGACCATTATGCTAAAATTACAAAAAAAGAGTTAATACTTATAATTATATTAATTAGATGTTTTGGATAAAAAATTAACTTTAGAAAAAGTAATAAAATCAGGGGTTATTTTAACGGCAGTTTGACACAAAATGTGCAGTGGGAAAAACGGTCTATTTTTTTTTTGTGAAATTTTGCTGAAGTAATATCGAGGCGGGGGGACACATTTAAACATTTTTGACACCTACCCCCTCCCTATTTTGAGGGGCGGGGGTAACTTTGAATTTTTAAATGGGATGATGTACTTTTTTTTATAAAATTCGAATCTACGTAAAAAATAAGGTATGTATGCAAAAAAAAAAAATGATTTGCTCTTTAGGTTATGGAGTTATGATTAATTAAATTATATTATACAAAAAAATATTAACAATTAAATTTCAACTAATTTATCGTCCGTCATGTTTCAGCAATTGTTCAAAATGTCCCCCTTCAACTTCCAAACATTTTTCATGTTTAATTGAGCAATAAACTGAGAAATAATCGTCAAACTGTTAAAATTCTCGACTGACTTAAATTTAAAAAAACGCGTTATCATGGAATCAAATAAAAAAACAAATAAACAAAAAAAAAACTTCATTAGTATTTTAATCTAATAAATCATAATTCAATTAAACCGAAAGAGCAAATCAATTTCTTTTTTGCATATATATGGGAGGCATAGCGTAGTGGCTAGCGCGTATGTATAGCAAGTCTACTATCGTGAGTTCGATTCTCACTGGCGCCGATTTGCCTTTTTCAGTTAATTAATAATTGAAATTTGGCGAAGGCGCTAAGTGAAACGGACATTCCCTAGAAACTGGTTCGAAAGTCAGTATAAGCCGGTGGTTCCCTCTACTACTAGCCCATTCAAGTCCTGGACTTAGGGGATGCTTGATTAAGTAGAATAGTACGAGGTTAAACAAACAAACAAACAAACAAACAAACAAACCTAGTTTTTTAAGTAGATTCGAATTAAAAAAAAAGTACATCATCCTATTTAAAATTTCAAAGTTATCCCCCGTCCCTCAAAATAGGGAGGGGGTGTAGGTGTCAAAAATATGTTTAAATATGCCCCCCTGCCTCCCTATTACTTCACGTAAATTTCACAAAAAAATTTTTAACTGTTTTCGAGATATTCCCATGTAACACTTTAAAAAACTCACCCTGTATAAAATCGTCGGCTTACTAGTAAAGAGCACTAAGTCCAAAAACATGGTTTTGAGATATTGACAAATTTAACTTTCATTGTTGTTTTTTAATTTTTGTAATAATTGTTTTTGGAAAAAAAACTACAGCAAATTGCAATGACATGTTTGGACATAATAATGTCTCATTTGCAGTTAAATAAAGAAAAATTGAAGTAGTTTAATTCAACTAAATTTGAAAACAGGCATGGACTTAGTGCCTTTTACTTGTAGACCCACGACGTCGGCTTACAAGTAAAGAGCACTAAGTCAATAAAATAATATTAAAAACAACAATTTAAAATTAAAACCCTTCTATTAATTAAACGTAATCTATAACTATAAAGTAGAAAACAAGATGTTTACATAAATTTTCAAAAACTAGATTTTTAAAAGAAGGGTTTGGACTTTTTGATTGTTTAAAGAACGTTTCCAAAATTAATAATAATAATAATTAATTAGTATTAATTATATAAAACTGCTTACTATGCCAGAACTAAGACAGTCTTCAGAGGCCATCGGCTGTGCCGGCAAAGAAGCATCTCTTAAAGTCAATAATTATAATGAATCATTATTAATGATAAAACACTCAACGCAACACCCCTCAGAAATGCACCGAGACTTTGAACTTAGTGTGAAGGCTTCAAATTTAGTTTTGAAATATTATCTGATAATAAGAAAACCAATGCAAATGAAAATTAAATTATTACCTACACATCGAAAGTACACGTTAAAAGCATTGTCATTTTACTGGTAAAGCTCTGTTTCTCTGTTTTGTCTCCATTCCATCAACTTTAACATAGAAAAATTTGAATGCGTTTGTCAGTACAATAAATAACGCGATATTGTATCATATAAATGATTCAAGCAATCATATTTTTATAAATTAACTCTTTTTAGAAAGTCCCTTAGTGCAGAAACATTTGAAATAATCTACAAGTAAAACGCACTAAGTGCACTAAGTGCCAGATAAAATTTTACTCAAAATCAAATTGGTGCGTTTTGTATAGTGGGCAACTCCCTTGGCAGTCCACCTAGAAGTTAGTTAGGTTTACCTATACATAGATCATCAAAAATTAATTACAGTGCCATTAAAATCCCATTTTTGCAAAAAAGTGACTTATTGCCTTTTACTTGTAAGCAGGCGATATATAGTATATACTATTAAAATTATTAAAACTTTAAAAACAATATTAAAAAATTAAAAAAAGTTAATAATTTTTAATAAAACACAAATCAACGAGACTTTCTAATTTTACAGCGGTTGAGCTTGAAAGAATTACACGCGGCGCCTCTTCTTGTTTAGTCTATTTTCTAATTTTTCATTTTAGGGCTTTTAAC
This sequence comes from Brachypterus glaber, assembly GCA_958510825.1. Lineage (NCBI taxonomy): Eukaryota > Metazoa > Arthropoda > Insecta > Coleoptera > Kateretidae > Brachypterus > Brachypterus glaber. The sequence continues at coordinate 7,036,056 of OY294047.1, read as the reverse complement.
CTTAAGAAATTCAAAAATATTTTTCTGTGGTGACTTTTTACCCTAAAAATGCAAAAACAAATATTGTGTGGTTCGTTAAATACTCATTTAATAAAGAATCATCTCAGGTTTCCATTTTTTTTTATTTTATCGCTTTTGACTTTGAAAAGCTCAAAAATTTTGCCTGCGGAGCATTTCACTTTACTTTTATCAAAAACGAAAAAAAAAAAATAGATATTTTGAACTTTTTGGGGATGCGGCGCATTATTTTTAGTTTGTGCATTGGAAAAGAAAACTTAAAATAACCCCTGAATAAAATCGTCTCAGTGTGCTGTTTTGAAAACGTCAAGGACGTCTAAAAAATACTTACAAAGATTCTTCCCCACCCAATAATAACTCCTTTTTGTGGGGCATTTGTTGTAAAATTTTTGGCTAAAGTAACAGGTTTCCAATTTCCAGGTGGGATAGCCGAGTCCAACTAAAACAGTTAAATTTTAAATTAGTTTTTGCCCCCCTTTTCTTTTGTCAAAAACTTAACCCTAAAAAAAAACTTAACCCTACTTATGATTTTAAATGTAACTGTCTTTATACAATTTTATATGTCTAAATTTGTTTCATGAAAAAAAAAACACCTTTTTTTTTCAAATGTCCGTCTCTCCGATGTCACGATTTTTGGTTTGGACCTAGACAAAAAATTCTTGGATATAAATTTGTATCCTGAAAAAATAAGCAACTTTTTTTTTCAAATGTCCGCCTCTGCCCGTCTGTCCGATGTCACGATTTTTGTAGACACGATAACTCAAGAACGAATAATCATATCGTATTGAAATTTTTAGGAAAAATCAAATTCTATGAGGGGAGATCCCTATTGTTTTTGAAAGTAATCCCCTCAAAAACAATAAAGTTATGGGGGTTAAACTTTAAAAAAATCGAAAAATGCTAGCAAGAAAATTCCGATTAACTTATTTTTTTCAGGAAAAATTACTTTTATTATAAGGATCAATTCTTGCAAGACTCGGATCAGGGATGGCCTGCACGGGGACGGAACCTATATTTGGTGTTACAAGGAAGCAGGTAAAGACCGCTCTCGATGAGTGGGCTTATACCAAGCTAAAGGAGCAATGGAGGGCGGTCGACGGTTGCCGGAAAGCTAGGGACTTCCTGGCTGGCCCAAGAGTCCGCTATGCCCAGAGTGCGAAGAGGATAAAACATCCTCTCATTACTTAGCCGAGTGTGTCAGATACGACAGGATCAGGTTGCAAGTCTTTGAAACTCAAAGACTCAACCAAGAGGAACTAAGAGATCTCCCCTGGGCCAATATCCTGACCTTTATTGAAAGGACGGACAGGTTCAAGGAGGACTCAAATTAGTAAATGGCTGGGATTGCCTGGGGTGACAAAAAGGGCCAGAAATGGCCTAGTTGTCCGGCTTTGACCAACCCAAAAATGTACTACTACTTCTACAAAAAAGAAAAAAAAATAAAAAACAGTTTTTTTTTCACAAACTTTTTTTTTTTTTAAATTTAAAATTAAAAAAAATTAAGTTTTTTAGAACACTTTTTTCTGAAAATTTTTTTTCTTAATTGATATTTAAAAAAAAAATGTATTTTTTTTGTCATTTTTTTTTTGAAAATTCTTTGGGAAAGTCCAATATAAATGTAAATATTACTTGTTATATACAGTGTGGTCCAAAAGTCACCCCCCCTCTTAAATTTTGAACGAGTTGAGATATCGATTTCAAATTTAGAACTCTTAAATAAGACAACTTAAACTATCTTTAAGCATATATTTGATACTTTTATCTCTTAAAATGTGAGCAGGGGGGCATGGGGGGAAATTTTTTTAAATGGAAAGGGGGGTCGTGTGATACATTATTTTAAAGCCTTTAAAATTTTAAACATGTTTTTTAAGGTTTTGATTTTTCAGTTTTTGGTGCTAAAAAATAAATTTTTAAGTTTTTTTTTGTTAATTTTTATTTATGTCAACTAAAATTAGTTTAAAAGTATAATTTACTTTTTTTCATTATGAAATTAGGCATTTTTAAAAAATTGTTTGGATTTTTTAGAGAAATTTTGACAAAAATACCCATTTTCAACCCTATTTTAAACCCAAAAAAAAATGTTAAAAAAATAAAAAATATACAGTTAAATGGAAAATTATATGAGCTTTAAAACGAGGTATCACACGACCCATCTTTCCATTTAAAAAAATGTCGCCCCATGCCCCCTGCCTTCATTTTAAGAGCTAAAAGTATCAAATATATGCTTAAAGATAGTTTAAGTTGTCTTATTTAAGAGTTCTAAATTTGAAGTCGATATCTAAACTCGTTCAAAAGTTAAGAGGGGGGCGGTGACTTTTGGACCGCTCTGTATAATAATAAAAAGGTACAAGCAAATTCCTTACCTCTAAAACCGCAGAATCATAAATTATTTTTTTAGAATCAAATTTGTTGCAATATATTTCCTTTACTTTCACAGTGTTTACAGGTTCCTTGGTAATGCGAACTAAATCGTATTGAATAGAGTAGAGATCTGCATTCAGAGGCCTAAAATATTTTATTATATACATTAGGGTGACCCACCAAAATTTCAAATTCAAATATTTAGAGGTCTCGCCCCTTAAATTTGTTCATTGGTGTAAGAGTATCCCTGAAATGTTTCAGAATTTTTTAAAAAAATCTAGGGGGTGCACACAGCCATTTTTTAAAAAGATGTGTTTCTTTTAGTTAAATCTTTCTAATACGGCACGATATAAAGGCATAGTAAATGGATAACCTCAAAAAAAAATCAAAAAATTTTCTTACAAAATAGTGGAGTTGTCCCCTTTTAAGTTTGAAAATCCGCTACATTGCTTTATTTTTGGCGTAATGATAGGCAAAATTTTTTTCATTGTCTTAAAACATTGTGTTTTTAGCCCAATATGTTCCCACATAAAAACCATTATGATTTTTTTATTGGATATCCAGAAAAAAATAATATATGTATATATTTTTTTAAATTTTCGAGAAATAAATTCGTTTTTTAGGCAATTTAGTTTTAATTTTCAAGATTTTTTGTCTTTAGATAAGTTCCAAAATATACATACATAAAATCTATAGTATTTTTTATATACAAGATGCCCAGAAAAAAAAATTAAATATATACATTCAATAAAAAAAATTACTACACATTTTATGTTGGTATATATCGGAAATTGTCTAGAGACAAAAAAAAACTTAAAAAAAATTAATTAAATTGCCTAAAAACCGAATTTAACTTTCAAAAACGCTAAAAAAATATATATATATATATTATTTTTTCTGGAGACCCCGTATATGCAATAAAAAAAATATTCCGCCATTTTGAGATAAAACATTCTGATTTTTTTTGAGGTTATCCATTTACTAATCCCTTATATTAGGTCTCAGCGACCTCAGAAATACGTAATCACTAATTTTCAGTTAAATTTTCAATAATATCAAAATTTTTAAAATTTCGACACCATATTGGATCCTCCATTTTAAATTTTAAATCTTTAATTTAAACATATTGTGTCTATATTCTAATTAATGTCTATTTTAATAAGTATGCGATCAATTATCTCAAAAACGGTGTAGTAGAAAACGTTTAGAGATCAGGCTAGTATTTTGTAGACCTGTGTATTATTTTTAAAGCGTGCGTCTGTAAATATTTACTTTGAGTCTCTGCAAACACAATGAGCCGCTGTTAATATAAACTTCTCATTTAATATAGTAGCTCCACAGGTATGACTATTATTGTGCCTTAAAGAAACAGCAAATGGAAATTCATTTTCTTTTGCTTCTTCACCACCGACTATTTTAGAATCACCTAAAAATTAAAATAATTATGATAAATTTTTAATAAAAGATTTAACCATCACATGCCCACAAAAATAAACTTGTATTCTATGCTGAGATTGAGACTATGCTATCCTTATATTATTCACAGCGCCTGCGCTAGAATAATATTATAAGTAATTTCGAATTTTCAAAAAATTTCAAAAATCGTCCATACAAAAAATTTTTGTTTTATGAAAAAAAAAAGATTTTTTTGTTTTTTCTTTTTTGCCCGTCCGTCCGTCCGATGTCGCGTTTTTGTGTGAACGATAACTCAAGAACCAATAATCCGATCGACTCTTAATTTTCAGGAAAGTTCTATTAGGGGAAGATCCCTATTGCTTTTGAAAGTAATCCCCCCAAAAACAAAAAAGTTATGGTAGAATTTTACATGATTATGCATGATTATGCATGATTATACATAATCATGTATGAATTTTGACCATGCGTGAATTTTGACCCGATATAATCATGCATAATTATGTCTGGGTATATATAGACCTATTCCTAATTATGTGCATTTAATCATGCATAACATTTTAAATTTTGACTAAGGCGCACCATGTATGACAAAGTTTTTGTATGACAAAGTTTTTGTATGATTATGCATAATTTTGCATCAAATTAAGTATAACTGAGATTTATGTTTATCTATACCCGGGGAAAAAAGTTCATGTATGATCATGCATAATTATGCATAATGATGTCTATTTTTAACTTAAATTTGGTAGAATTATGCATGATTATGCATGATCATATCTAACCATACATGATCATACATGCTCATACCGGGTCAAAATTCATGCATGGTCAAAATCTATGCATAGTCGAATTTTGTATCTTCATGCATGAATTTTTTTCCCCGGATAAACATAATAGTAATAATAACCTGCTGAAAATGACGGGTCTGGGCGGGTATAAATGGTGCATAATCCGGACTTGAGAGGATAAAATTTAACCGCTCAAGTCCGGTCTATGCAACATTTATACCCACGCAGACCCGTCATTTTCAATAGGGTATACTTACAAATTGTACATGATTTTGCATGATTATTTATGATCATGTCTGAATTTTGACCATGCATGAATTTTGACCGGGTATGATCATACCTGACCATACATGATCATACCGGGTCAAAATCATGCATGGTCAAAATCCATGCATAGTCGAATTTTTCTATGTTCATGCATGATTTTTTTTCCCCGGGAAAACATAATAGTAATAATATACTTACAAAAAGCTCTTGTTACAAACACACTTAACAGAATTAAATTAAACATTTTGTCAAGACTTTTACTTTACATCAATTTGTACTTTTGTTCAAAACTTTCTTTTAAATAAAACTTTTATCAAGTACTTATGTAAATTTTTAATGGTAAATAGAATAATCTATGAATTAAATAGGTTTGTATTTTTTAAATTAAAATTATAGCTAATCTAATTCAATTGTTTAAAAAATAAATGATTACATGCTTGCTTATTTGTTTGTTATCAGGGCCCGGGAGTCGTGGGACTCGGACTTGTACCAAAAAAAATTAGCTGTGAAGATATGTAATGCATTCCATTATACAGTGCGGTCCAAAAGTCACCCCCCATTTTAACTTTTGAACGAGTTGAGATATCGACTTCAAATTTAGAACTCTTAAATAAGACAACTTAAACTATCTTTTAGCATATATTTGATATTTTCAGCTCTTAAAATGTGGGCAGGGGGCATGGGGGGATATTTTTTTAAATGGAAAGGGGGGTCGTGTGATACATCATTTTAAAGCTTATAAAATTCTCTATTTAAACTAATATTTTTAAATTTTTAAAAAATGTTTTTTAAGGTTTTGATTTTTCAATTTTTTTGTGCTAAAACATTCGATTTTTTAAGTTTTTTTTTATAAATTTTTATTTATGTCAAGTAAAATTAGTTTAAAAGTATAATTAACATTTTTTTATGATGAAATTAGGCATTTTTAAAAAATTATTTGTTTTTTTTAGAGAAATTTTGACATTAATACCCATTTTCAACCCCAATTTAAACCAAAGTTTTTTTTTGTAATTTAAAAATATGGAGTTAAATGGAGAATTTTATAAGCTTTAAAATGATGTATTACATGACCCCCCTTTCAGTTTAAAAGAAAGTGCCCCCATGCCCCCCTGCCCACATTTTAAGAGCTGAAAGTATTAAATATATAAAGAACATTCACTTTCGGGTTTAGACCGTGTTAATGGATTTTCACTTTCCGACGTTTCGTCTCTTACTACTAGAGACATCTTCAGGGATTAATCTGAAACCCAGTTTACTAGAGACATCTTCAGGGATTAATCTGAAACTGGGTTTCAGATTAATCCCTGAAGATGTCTCTAGTAGTAAGAGACGAAACGTCGGAAAGTGAAAATCCATTAACACGGTCTAAACCCGAAAGTGAAAGTTCTTTATATCTTAATGGCCGTGAAAGCTTAAAATCTAAAAGTATTAAATATATGCTAAAAGATAGTTTAAGTTGTCTTATTTAAAAGTTCCAAATTTGAAGTCGATATCTCAACTGGTTCAAAAGTTAAGAGGGAGGGTGACTTTTGGACCGCTCTGTATACTATTCCCAGTAAATGGTGTATTGCATTTTTCCCAATAATTAAAGAAAAATTATTTTCAAAACAAAATTAAAAAAATTATATATATTTTTTTAAAACGATTTTTTTTGCGAAAGACGAAAAAAAACAAAAAAAAGGTTTGGACTTTTTAATTTTTTTATTTTCTTTTTGTGCAAAATTTATTATTTAGTTTTGAAAATGATTGTTTTTTTTTTAAGTTTAACCCCCCATAACTTTTTTGTTTTCAGGAGGATTACTTTCAAAATTGGTAGAATTGATCCTTATAATTAAAGTATTTTTTCCCTGAAAAAGTTACTTTAATCGGAATTTTCTTTCAGATTTTTTTGGTTTTTTAAGGAGTTTTACCCCTTTACATAAGTTCCCATTTTTTTTTTTTAATTTGACACACTAACTTGGTTTGTTTGTACAGGGTCACATAATATTTTATATTAGGACAAACATATCCCATTCATTTTTTGGGAAAGTCCAAACATTAAAAAAAAAATCACTTGTTTCGTACTTTTGATAGCATTTTATTTTATATACACAAAAAAAATCCGAAATTCAAAGAAAAAAAATCAGGTGCGAAAGGGTTAAACACTGTAGGGGTGATCGGGGCTAGTTGTCGCAGGGGTAAGTTGTCGAAGTGCTTATATCTTGAAAAGTAAAATATTTTTCTGCGCCAAACCAAGATTAACCGCTGCGTTACAACAGTGCCATTTATCATTTGTAAACTTAAATGCAATAAATTAAAAGAACATCCAGATAAACCTAAAAATGTAAAAATTAAAGAGCCCAGTAATTTTTTTGTGGTAAATATTTTTTCTTATTGTTACTGATTTAAAGCATTAAGATAAGAGAATTTTATGTATAATAATAGCTTAAGGTGTATATTATTTGTTGATATTGTCATTTAGGAGTGTTTATTCGTCAATTAGAAAGTACTTGATACATAACGTAAAATTGACCACTGGGGCTAGTTGTCGCATTTGGTTTGGGGCTAGTTGTCGCATGATCTGGAGATATGTTCATGGTATAAAATTTCCTTTTTGGCATTTTTTTATTCAAAACTGTATAAAAAAGTGAAACTTTGTCGAATAGCAAATAAATTCGTTTATTAAATTATATTAAATTAAAAAAAAATCAAAAAAATATTATTTAATTATAAAGTTGGAAATTTTGGCACAAAAGTAAAAAGTTAGATAACAATCAGCTTGTGGGGAGGCACATGTCTTATTAGTTATTTATAATTTTTATAAATGCCTTTATATTTCTTCAAAAAAATATACTCGAAGTGCCGCGACAACGTGCCCCGTGATGGGGCACGTTGTCGCAATTTTCAAGACTTCACAAAAAAAAAACATAACTCTAATACCCTATAAATTTTTCCATGTTTTTTCTTTAAATAATGTTACTGAAACATGCAGCTAAAATTACCATTCGGTCAATTAAAAAAAAATAGAAAAATAAAGGAAAAAACTGAGTTTGAATGAAAAGTGCGACAATTAGCCCCGGTCACCCCTATTTGACAAAATATCTGTAAATATTAAAAAAAAAACGTTATTTTTAACCGACTTGCTTAGATTAAGAACATGTGTTAACTTTTTAATGAGTGCATCGATTTATTTTTTTTTCAAATGTTGAAAATTAAAAATTTTAAATGGAGGATCGAATATGGCTGCAAAATTGGGTGAATTATGTATTTAGCTAAAAAATAGCACCTGGCACCAGGGGTCTGAGGATCTTGAAGCTGAATCCAATATTGAAAATTAAAAATTCAAAATAGTGGATCAAACATGCCGGAAAATTTAAGTGAATGGGTTTAATAAAACCTGATATTTATTGTATTTTGTGAATACTAAAACCGAATATATTATTATTATTGAAAATAAAAAATTTTAAATGGCGGCAAAACTGTTTAATATTTACAGATCATTTTTTATATATTTTATTCGCATTTTGTTTCAAAAAATAATTTTTTTAATTTTTTGAGTACGGGTCTGAATCTCACGGATCCTGATGCTTGTATATTATCAAATTAGATAATGACTTTGGATATGCAATGCAAATGATTTTTTATAGGACTTTTTTATTATAATCTTCACAGCAGTGTCATTCAGCGCCAACTGTATTATTAATATACAGAGCGGTCCAAAAGTCACCCCCCCCTCTTAACTTTTGAACGAGTTTAGATATCGACTTCAAATTTAGAACTCTTAAATAAGACAACTTAAACTATTTTTAAGCATATATTTAATACTTTCGGCTCTTAAAATGTGGACAGGGAGGCAATGGGGCACATTTTTTTTTAAATAGAAAGGGGGATCGTATAATACATCATTTTAAAGCTTATAAAATTCTCCATTTAACTTCATATTTTTAAATTAAAAAAAAAATTTTTTGGGTATTAAAATGGGGTTGATGAATGTCAAAATTCCTCTAAAAAAAAAACAAATAATTTTTTAAAAATGATTAATTTCATCAAAAAAAAATTTTAATTATACTTTTAAACTAATTTTAGTTGACATAAATAAAAATTTATAAAAAAACTTAAAAAATCGAATGTTTTAGCACAAAAAATTGAAAAATCAAAACCTTAAAAAAAATTTTAAAAAAATTTCAAAATATTAGTTTAAATAGAGAATTTTATAAGCTATATAATGAAGTATCACAAGACCCCCCTTTCTATTTAAAAAAATGCCCCCCATGCCCCCCTGCCCACATTTTAAGAGCTAAAAATATCAAATATATGCTAAAAGATAGTTTAAATTGTCTTATTTCAGAGTTCTAAATTTGAAGTCAATATCTTCAAAAGTTAAAAGGGGGGGGGGTGACTTTTGGACCGCACTGTATATATATGTACTTGATAAAAGTTTATTTTTTTTAATAATCTCAAAATAATGTTAAAAGAAGATTTAATGTTTTAAAATAGTATAACATACAGAGATAATTTAATATTTTTATTCCTGAATTTAAATAATGTTTAAAAAGTATAATATGCTTTTTAATGTATCCTAGTAGGAAAATAAAATAAAAGTTAAAAATGCTTTTTTTTAATAATGCTTTATATTTGTTTAATTTTTAATATAACATTTAAGAAAATTCCTATAGGTGGCGCTACATGATATTTCCTACCACTAACAGAACTTTTAAAATAAATATATTTAAATTTTATAAAGTCGCGTTCTTGGAGTACTGTTGTTATAACTTACTAGTCAGCTAATTCGATACACATTATCGGATTGGTATGGATCAAGATATCTGGAGACGTATTCTTCAAAACCGGGGAGTAGAACGACTGATAGAACAAGTCTTAGGTTGTGGTCGTACTATATTGGTTTCAATACTATGCATCATATTCTAAGAATTGTTCTATTAGTCGTTCTATTCCCGAAATTCAAGAATTCGTCTCCTGAAGGCTTTTTGGGGTGAATCAGCAATAACAGCGGATGTTAATTAGAATCTGTAGTCCTATCTTTTATAAATATTTTGTTTTTTTTTTATTCACGTTATTACCTCTGTTATTAACGAAGGTACACTGTTTTAAAGGCAACGCCTCGGATAAAGCGTTCTCAAAATTAACCGGACACTAGGTTTTTCAGAAAAATACTTTTAATTAAATCGTTAATAAACATTTTGTAACAAAAAAAACTTCAATTTATTTTCAGTATCCAGTATTTCCTCCTCTAGCTTTAATGACAGCTCTCATCTTTTGTGGCATATTGCCTAATTGCCTAGTTGAATATTAAATTTATATTAAATCTACCATATTGAAAATGACGGGCCTGGGCGCGTATAAATGGTGCACAAACCCGTCATTTTTGGTGGGGTAAAGATGTAAAAAAGTTTCTGTAAGGCTTATAACCTGAAATACAAATAAATGAACTATCGAGTATTTCTCTAACACCTAAATTATGGTCAAATTTCTATAATCTTCAAATTTACCCTCGATCAAAAATTTTTCTATAAAAATGATGATTTTATCGAATTACAAAAAACTGTCTAAAAATCTGTCTCTGGCCGGCTGTCCTTCCGTTCAGGTGTCCCAATTTTGGCGTGCACGATTTTAATCGTTTATAGCCTGCACCGCGTCTCGTAAAAGGTGTTCTCTTAAATAATTAAGTAAATTTTCACTTCCTTCTTCCCGAGCCTGCGCGCCTTTTAACCGTTTCCTCCTGTATCCATTTTTTCATCAATCTTTATCATCCTGCTTCCAATAACCCAATTCTTAATCATTTAATTGATGGATTTCTAATTATGTACTTAATTAAATTAAATCCTTTATTGATTATGTAGTTTATAATAATTATAAATAACATTGACAACTGAATTGTTTGTAAACAATTATTCAATTTACACAACTAGATTTTCTATCTCGTGTTTTTTCGGATCCAACTGTACAAAATTTCTGAACGTGACGTGACTTTTAAATTTTAAATTTACTTGCAGTAAGTATATTAATTAATCCATAACTATTTTTCCTTATGGATATTTCGAAGTTTTATTTCTTTGTACAAAAAATATTGTTTGCACCGCAGATCTAAAGTGTGTTTTTGGCCCAAGCGTCATTGTACAAATTTTACGCCACAGGCCAAAATTTAGGTTCTTGGTACAAAAATAACTACACTAGGCAACAAATCGCAACTTTTTTTTTTGCCCCGATCGGAAAGTAAATTTTTCTTACTAATTTGAGGGCGTAGAATCCGAATCTGACCTTAGAAAAATTCCTTCACCTAAAATTTTTGAGATATAAGTTCAGGTAATAATGACGTTTTTTTTCAAAATCTTTAAAAAAAAGAGTAGAATTTTGAAAATTTTAATGTATATTAAAAAAAATACGAGGAATTCAAAAATCTATATGTCAAGAACCTACTGTCAGAGTAAGTATGCGAAAAAAAATAAAAAGGTTAAAATGAAAGTGCAGAGTTTACTTAATTGCTCATTTATGGCAATACTATCAAATTTTTTTAAAAACTTTATAGAACTTAATTTGTAGATTATAAAATTCTCTACAAAAATATTTATACAAATATTTTTTTATTTTGCTTAGTTTGTTCCTAAAAAGTAAATAAATGTAAAGTGTAAACTTTTTTCCCGAGCCCAAAAAATATATTTTTCTTATCAATTTAAAGGCGCAGAATCCAAATTTGACCTTAAAAAAAATTCAGTACGTCTTATTTTTTAAATTTTAGTACATGCAATTATGCCAATTTAAAAATAATTTATAAAACAAAATATTGTGTATTTTTTTTTGTTTTTTTAATAGTTCTACATCATAAAAATGTTACTTTATTACATAAGAACCATAATACGTAACATTTTTTTAGTTCATTTTTGACCCCCTAGTAATGATTTTTGACGATTTGTAGCATGAGTACGTGGCGATAAGCTTGTCCCCTTATGTACCCTTCTTCTTACCCTCCACCCCTACTTAGTTTTGTCACATTATCCATTTTTTTTTAATATTTTTTTTTGATAATATCCCTATTTATTCTACCTATGAATTTAAAGTTTCTATGTTTTAAGTTGTGTATTTTTTAACTAATATTGAGTCGCCGAATCCAAATTTGTCCTTGGAATATTTTTGTCTCCCATGATTTTAGAACAAAAGAGGGATAAAATAATGATTTTTTAACATTTTTATCTTATTTTTCTCAGAAAACTTAGGTAATAGAAATATTCTGAGGCCAGATTCGGTTTCAGCGACCCAAAATTAGTTAAAAAACATATGACTCCAATCGGGGCAAGAAACTGTGTTGCCTAGTGCTATTAGAGCTTGTAAATCATTAAACAAGGCGTAAAGATATATATTGCTTTGAATTCCATAGTATACTATTCACAGTTGATAAAAAAAATAAAAAAAAAATCAATTTTCTTTTCAAAAAATGTATTCTTCCGAAAAACGAAAAGTTAAAAACACAATTCCTAGAAAAACAACATTTTCGTTTTTTTCACCCCCCAATAATTTTTTTTGTTTTTGGGGAATAATTTTCAAAAACAATATCGGACCGGATAAATGCTTCTTTGAGTTTAACGATAATATCGTGTCGTTTTTTGGAAACTACTAATAATATGCGAAATATTTTCAAATTTATTTTATTTGTTATAAATTTTTCATTTTTTTTTCATGTAAGTAAAATAAATGAAAAATTTATATGTGAGTGGTCACGCGAAAAGGGGCTGAAGGGGCAATTCAAACCTAAGACAAATTATAAAATACAAAAACAAATAAAAATAAACAAAAAAATAGCATAGCTACATTAAATGGCAGAAGTATAAACCAAAAACCTACAATTTTCAAGTGACTACTTACATATCTATTTATTTATAAAATTTTAATTTGGCTGATTTTTGTACAAAACTTTATTATCTTATCTTTTAAATAAATACTACAATAAAACAATATTACTTGTATTTAAATTATTTTATTTCTTATTTTACATTTTTCAATTTGCTGAATAAAATATAATTATAATTAATATTAATTATGGTATGGCTGGTATGCATATACAATTTCTCAAGAAACAAGACTTTTACAAACCAAAACAAGGTTTTACCAATATGAAATAGAAAATCATAAGATTGACATGGTAAAAGTCCGAAATTATATAGATAATACATTTTTTTGTAGTTTTACCACATCTAATTGGTAAATCCTAGGATTAACACGTCAATCCTAGGATTAACCAAACTTCGTAACATATATAAAATCTAATAAAATGCATTAGTTTGATACCCTTATTCATATTTCGGGGAAGAGCGAGCGAGCCTACTGCCCCCTGGCTTAGTCCTTGATTCAACTGAAAATAATTGTAGCTATTGTAGCTATTTTTCAGGAAGTAGTCAGGCTCGACAAGTCTCGCCTGACTATATCTTCTTTTGAACCGAAAAACCTTTATTTTTTTGCCTGGGTGCACAATATACTAGTTTTTAAGAAATTTATTTGTATTCTGCATCTTCTTTTTTTTCCTCATTCGGTAATCCTGATATTTTAGCAATCCATTTATAATAGGAAGATACTCTGGAATACACATTTGGTGTTTTTTTGTTAGCCAAGCCACAAACATTGGTGCCGAAAGAAGTTATACCGACTTGCTCACCATTTACTACCAGTGATGTACCCGAATCTCCCTGTAATAAAAAAATAAATGTCTCTACCTGACCCAGGCACACAAAAAAAAAGTCTTTTTCCCCAGACGAGATAAACATTTCTATACGTTTTTAGGGTCCTAAAAACGTATAGAAATGTTTGTCTCGTCTGGGAAATAGACTTTTTTTCGTGTAGGTACTTGTGCAAAGGTACACCAAAAAAGAAGGTATGTTTCCACAGACTAAACAAACATTTCTATCCATTTTTGGGGTCTCTGAATCCGAATCTGGGGTTGGTTTGACTCAGTCAGGTCGCATTTTGTTACTAACCTCAAAAAAGTGAGAACCCGAGAACGAGACCTTTTTTTTTGTGTACCTGTGCACACTGTGAACTTTTTTCAAATCCAAAAATTGCACTTTTTTCGTGATTTTTCGATATATTTCATTAAAAATTTTATATAAATAATACAGATACATCCAAAAATTTATATATGAAAATTACTACATACATATGCCTTATAAAAATGTAGATTTTTTTTTATTTCCAGAGTCTGGTGGGGGTTTAACGTAGCAAATGTCAAAAGAATAGTATATTCTATAACTAGTATGGAATAGACAATATTCCGCGCGAGCGGAAAGTTTGTCATACGAGCCGGCAGGCGAGTATGACGGTCCCGCGAGCGCGGAATGACTATTCCATACGTGTTGTAGACTATACTTTTTCTGCGACTGCAAATATGAAACACTGTATGGCTTTAAACTGCGGCCAAGGTTAAAAACAATATTTTTTGTGACTCGACATTGCAAATGCAACAAAACACATATTTTTAAATAAAGCAATTAATGTTATTTAATAATTTTATCAAATCAGTACTTAAAAAAGATTTTTATTTAATTTTAGCACATATTTACAAATTATAATGCAAAAATCAAAGGTTATGTCAGATTGTTGACAGATATCAGGTTTAAATATTTAACAATAGATGGAGCAGTTTTAATTTTTGAACTAAATTGATAAAGAACTGATCAAATATTAAGAAAAACTAATAAACTTTATATAATTTTAACGCAAAACTTTAAATTGCATTAAATTATTCAATATTTCATGGTAATATATATATATTTTTGCTAATTTTGCTACAGTCTTCTTTACTTCTATAAACAAGAGATGGCACTACATGTGCTCATTCTAACACTTGATACGGAATATTCATACCGTATCTAGAGCTAGAATGGATTTATTCTGTGTTTGACAAGTGTGTGTATTTGCTTACATTCTAAAGCAGTCGTAAAAAAATATTATACAAATTTTCTGGCACTCTTCACAAGAATGTTTTTCTTACGTTTTTTTTGCGATTTAAACAATTTTGACAATAAAAGACCTCCCTGGTCCCTAATTTGTTTCAAAATCAAACGCACAGTGGCAAAATTTTATCATAAAGTTGTTATAAAAATTTACCACTGCGCTTTGACCCAGGGACCTGAAATTTGGAACAAGAAGTAGTAGAAAACATTTGTTTTAAATTTCAAGTCTCTATGTCAAACGTTCTTGAAATATCGTAGTGTAATATAGACTGCAGCTGTAACTGATGTGTAGTAAACGAAATTACATCCATCATTTATCCTAACTTTAAACTCATTTTTCTCGAAATCTAATTTTTGTTGCTAAGGGGCTGTCCATATATTACGTAACGCGCCTAGGGGGGGGAGGAGGTCAGAGAAATTGTTACAGTTTGTGACAGGGGGAGGAGGGGTCTAGGTAAACGTTACGTTACGGAATTTAATAAATTTAATGTTTATTCCCTAAGCTTGGTAGATGTATTTTTTTTTTCAACATAAATTACTATTTAGTGGCCCATAATTCCCTTTTTCACAAAAAAACTGACGTAACTATGCATATTTAAATAATATTGTAATCAGTAAAAAAACTGTTGACATTGATATTAAAAAAAAATCTTACGTGATCTTGCCAATGAATCATCGGCGATGATACATTTTCGAGCGGAATGTGTACTCACAGAACATCAATGTGTGTACTATTTTGTGTACCTGTGCATAAACAAAATACGTGTTATATGTTACACTCAGTATAAAAAGAGGTACCTAGTATTTTTTCCCTGTGTGATATTGATTATGAATATTTTTTTAAAGTTTGAGTGATTTTTTTGTTTAAGTACATTAAGTGCTATACATATGTATGTATTATTATAATAAATATTTATCATTTTTACACTGTCTTTCTACCGTCTTGCATTATGCGGAGTTCTGTATCAACAAAAAAATACAAATTTTTATATTGTTACGCGTTACACAGGGGGCAGGGGGGGGGGTCAATTTTTTTGAAAAATTGCGTTACGTAATATATGGACAGCCCCTAATTTACCTTTTCGCTCGACCACTCACATGAAGTGATTACATTAAGTCTGGAATCACCCGAACTTTTCAGTTATAAGTCTTTTAAAAAAACGCTCGGACAGGTCGATTTTCATTTTTAATTTTGCAAATTTTGGTGTAAAAAGTTAACAAAATTTTCACCTCTTGCACCCTCCCATCACCCATTTTTTCAAATAGCAACCTACCCCTTATGACACATCGTTAAAAAGGTTATTTAATAAGCTTTCTAACGGCGTATGATAAAGTCTTATTTGACAAAGGGCTTATAAAAAAATGGTTTGCTATTTTGAAAAAAATTGGATTGGGTGGGTGCAAGGGGGTGAAAATTGTGATAACATTTGGTGTAAACAAAAATTTGCAAAATAAAAAATAAAAATCCACCTATCTGAGCATTTTTTTTTACTTTCTAGTTACAAGTTAAAGAAAAAAATGGTCAGCCAGTTCGATTTTTATTTTTAAAAAGTTATATTTTTGATGACCCTTGCTCATATTGGAGGTTGTTTTTAAAGAAACTTAAGACGATATTATCTCTCCAAAAATGTTTATTATTTTTATTTTTAATGTTGCAAATTTTGATTTACATCAAATTTTATCACAATTTTCACCACCTTGCACCCACCAATTCCATTTTTTTTTCCAAATAGCCACCCATTTATATATATATATATATATATATATATATATATATATATATATATATATACAGGTTGAGTTTTATTTATGTCCACCCCTAAAATTAAGATTAATCTTCATTCGATAAAAATGAAGCTTTTTGATTTATATAATTTTATATAATATAAATTATATTGGCTATAAAATGACGGATTTATTTTTTTTGTTCCACTTCTCGTTTCGCCGTGGCATAAATATATATATTTTTTTAAATTGAACACCCTGTAATTTTTTGTATTTTTGAATTTAGCCGAAAACTCTATGCATAAAAAACTGATTGTTTTTTTTTTAATTTGCGCCATTTACCGTACCATGGGGTGTTAGTAAAAGTGTTTTGTTTTATAAAATATCACAGAATATCACAGTAATCTTTAAAGTAAATGTCATAAATTTGGCATAAAAAATTGAGGAAAAATTCTATAAAAAAAGTTTACAGGGACTAAAAAAAATTGAAATTGGACAAAAAAACATTTTTTTTTAGCTCTAAATCGCTGTCACTGATAAAATTTATGTTTTAATAAAGGTTATTTTTTTTTTAGCTTAAGCAAGAAAAAAGAAGGCAAATTATGTGTATCTCGTTTTTATATGATAAAAACAAAAACGAAAAAAAAAGTAAAAATAACGATCAGTTTTTTATACATAGAATTATCGGGCGAGTTCAAAAATGTAAAATATTACAGGGTGTTCCATTTACAAAAAAAACTAATGTATGCCAGTTCCGGAGGTAAAACAAAAATAAAATAAATCAGCCATTTTATAGCCAATGTAAAATTATATTAAGATAATTCTTAATTTTAGGGGTGGACATAAATAAAACTCACCCGGTATATCAAAAATCTCATGAGTCAATGGCATTGATTCAGACTTTTTCAAAAATATACATATTTATAGTAATAATATTAGGTTTATAGATAAAATTCCCAAAATTTTTTTAATAATTTTACCAATGATAAATATATCAAGTGTGTAGAGATACCCTGTGACCCCTTATTCAATTATTAATTATACCGGGTGTCCCACCAGGTTCTGGACAAGCTATATCCCCGTTATTTTAAAAGATATAATTTTTTGCAAAAAAAAGCGTTAAATGGGAGCCATTGAAGTTTTTATTGACGTGTTCAAAACCACCCCTTGCTTAGCCACCCACAACTTCTGTTTTTCAAATAGCACCCCCCCATTTTAGTGGAAATCAAGCTTGGGAAATCTGTTATCCCTGCAAACAAAACACTAACTTTTTTTTTTAATTTAAAAATATGGAGTTAAATGGAGAATTTTATAAGCTTTAAAATGATGTATTACACGACCCCCCTTTCCATTTAAAAAAATGTGCGCCCATGCCCCCCTGCCCACATTTTAAGAGCTGAAAGTATTAAATATATGCTAAAAGATAGTTTAAGTTGTTTTATTTAAAAGTTCCAAATTTGAAGTCGACTGGGGGGGGGGCGATGACTTTTGGACCGCTCTGTATATATTTTACCATGAAATATTAAATAATTTAATGCAATTTAAAGTTTTGAGTTAAAATTAGATAAAGTTTATTAGCTTTTATTAATATTTGACCAGTTTTTTTTATCAATTTAGTTCAAAAAATTAAAACTGCTTCATCTATTGTTAAATATTTATTTAAACCTGATATGTCACAACAATCTGACATAACATTCAATTTTTGCATTGTAATGTGTAAACATGTGCTAAAATTAAATAAAAATATTTTTTAAGTACTGATTTGATAAAATTATTAAATAACATTAATTGCTATTGTTGTGTGACGTCGAAAGGTCCCATTCGGTGATATGGGATTGCCTCCGTAACATCGCCTTTATGATATTAATTAAGTGGACTGCGAATAGGTATTATTGATTGAAAAGAATATTAAAGACAAAACGACAGTTCCAATAATATATATGGTAATCCTACCTTAGTTACAGCATTCAGCACGACAGGTCATGACCGCCATTTCTTCACAGGAGACACCACATAATTGGAAACTGATGTACGCGAATTAAAGTTTGTTTGACCAGTGTAGGTATACACTACTAATTATTTAAATACCTATGTGTATATGGAACTTATTTCTATAGTTTGCAGCCGTAAATATGGTAAATTCTAACGAATGCCCGCGGCGTGGTATATTCGTCAGCTCATTTGAGTATATTTTTATTGACACGCATCGATCGTTCTCGAGAGTCAAATTCCTACTGCCGTCCGGAAGGCAACCTACCCGAACTCGCGCAGAAAAGCTAGGAGGTTTTCAGCGCGTTACTTACAAAAATACAATTAATTCAAAATAAAATATTATTTTTGAATTATAACTAAGTAAAGAAATTAAATGAAATTATGTATAATAAAACCCAAATTAAAAATAAATACAAACACAGAAATGTGGTTGTAACAGCTATATTTAAAAATATGTGTTTTGTTGCATTTACAATGTCGAGTCACAAAAAACATTGTTTTTAACCTTGTCCGCAGTTTAAAGCCATACAGTGTTTCATATGTGCAATCGAAGAAAAAGTATAGTCTACAACACGTATGGACCGCGAGACCGTCATACTCGCCTGCCGGCTCGTATGACAAACTTTCCGCTTGCGCAGAATATTTTCTATTCCATACTAGTTATAGAATATACTATTCTGCTCACTTTCAAGAATGCTATGATGCGAAATGTTTTTGTTAATCTTATTTTCGTATTAATATTATTGTAGTAGATATTAAAATTTGAAAAATCAGTTTCTGAAAATTATTGACAATTCTCTATTTTTCTTCGCAAAAAATTTATTGATACTTAGTAATTAAGTATGTTTATAGATAAAATTCCCAAACAATTTTTAATACATATCATAAATTATTAAATAATAATAAATATATTACTTGTAGAGATACCCTGTGACCCCTTATTCAATATTCAACTATTTTAAATATATTTTTTTTCACCAGTAACTTATCAAACTGAGTCAAAATATGAACTATGAATAACTTTTATCAAAAAGTTTTGTGTTACTAATATTCAGAAATTGTGAATTGGCATTTCCCGATTTATAAAATTACAATATTTTTTTATTGTGTAAAAATCTATTTGTTAAAGGTCCAGCGCGCGGCAGCGGCAGTCCTGGACTGACGGTTATTAGAAAAGTCAAAGAACTTTTACCTCAAGAATGAACATGATGAAATCTACCGTATGCTTTGTTTGAAGCGTGAACCAACTACGGTGAGGGGCTGGTGGGCAGTGACTATTATTTACACTTAGTACGCGTAAAGAGAGAGAAAGAATGTGTAAACTCACAGTCTAATGTCGTAAACTTTGTCAAGCAATACAGTGTTGCCGGTAGCAAAACCTGCTTTAGATATTTTATTGTAAATTTTAAGAAATATTAGTTTTATTTGAGTTTTATATGAACTAGTACTTTAATTTTAATAAATTTAACTATATTACATTATCAAACATAATTATAGTGTCGTAGTATAGTAGTTTTTTAAAATTTTAATGTAGGTATAAAGATTTATCATAATGATAAAGTGAAAATTACGCAACATCGCTCTGGTCACCAGAAGGTCAAAACTAGCGATACTTGTTTACACCAGAAGCAGTATCGCGTACATTTATCTAAACAAACAAACAAAAAGATGACACCTTCATAAACATTGGTTTGAAATAACTTCTTGAGGTAAAAGTTCTATGAGAAAAGTTATGAAAAAAAATGTACTAACTGTTGTTATCCAAATGAAAAACAAAATCGTAAAAAAAAGGAATATAGTCATTAGATTGATGTAATATCATAAGTGATACTAGGTATCGGTGGTTTTTTACATAAATTTTACGAATATTAATCCCAGTGACGAAAATGCAACGACTGCTTTAGTAGGAGGATAAAAAAGCCGTCGTAGGGGTAAGGTATTTTCACTTATCAGTACAGCATACTACATATATATATATATATATATATATATATATATATATATATATATATATATATATAAAGTATAAGTATAAATTGTATTTTTTGACCAACATGCCAAGAATCTATAGACTGTCCCTTAAAATTTTAGTTCCGATTCGGCCCACTGACCGGACCCCGTTAAAAGAAAATGCAAAAATTATACAGGGTGTTTTAAAAATCAATTTAAATTCTTACATTGCAAGCTCCACCTATCGGCGCGCCTAAACAAACATGATGGAAATTATCATACTTTTTACCACAGACTTTGTTATCATAAACATCCACTTTTAGTTTTTGAAGAGTTTTTGGTATTGGTCCTCCTTGCTAAAATATAAAAAAAGTATTAATTATAAATTTGGAAGACTAGCATGTAACTATAATTTGACAAACGGTTCTGTGGCTACGAAAAATATGTGAAGAATGTGTGTGCAAGTGAGAGGCCCGCACGCCTTGTAATGCTTTTGATGGAAAGAAGAGAGCGCGCATGATACCTCCCCCTTTAGTCGGTGACTTTGTGTCATGTGGTGAACTATAACTAGGGATGTTCTACTTTTAATTCCTCTAATCTTTAACAACTACCCAAAAAAAAATTTTACTCTTAAAGAACCCTACTCAATAGTATTTCTACCCTATTTCACCCCCACTCGGTAATAACCCTAATCCACACCATATACACTCGATTAGCAACTTAAATTATAACAAGCCATGAAGATATGTAATGGTACGCATTCCATTATATACTATTCACAGTAAATGGTATAGGTTTTGCATTTTCCCAAATATTAAAAAAACAATGTTTACATTTTTTTTAAAAGGATCTTTTTTTGAAAATCGAAAATTTTGAATTTTTTTTTTCAAAAAGATATTTTCAAAAAAAAATTCAAAATTTTTCATTTTTTTTATTTTTCTTTTTTTTTCCCCACCCCTATGGGGAATTATGAGCAAATGCACTTTTGTACTTCACATTTTTTGTGATTATGGTAAAAGGTACCTAAATTTTAATGATACTTGTTAATAGTCTATTAAGTAAGGCTTCTTTTGCCACTTATAAAATTTCTGTAACATTCATAAGGTACCAATCATATCGTCGGCTTACAAGTAAAAGGCACTAAGTCACTTTTTTGCAAAAATGGGATTTTTATGGCACTGTAATTAATTTTTGATGATTTATGTATAGGTAAACCGAACTAACTTCTAGGTGGACTGCCAAGGGAGTTACCCACTATTCAAAACGCACCAATTTGATTTTGATTAAAATTTTATCTAGCAATAGGCACTAAGTCACTAAGAGCACTTAGTGCGTTTTACTTAGCTTATTTCAAATGTTTCTGCACTAAGCGACTTTCTAAAAAGAGTTAATTTATAAAAATATGATTGATTGAATCATTTATATGATACAATATCGCGTTATTTATTGTACTGACAAACGCATTCAAATTTTGCTATGTTAAAGTTAATGGAATAGAGACAAAACAGAAATAACAAGAATATAAAAAAAACTAAAGTTAGCGGCAAGTTCGGAAACAGCCCTTAGAAATGCACCGTGAAGTGTTTTATCATTAATAATGATTCATTATAATTATTGACTTTAGGAGATGCTTTTTTGCCGTCACAACCGATGGCCTCTGAAAACTGTCTTAGTTCTGGCATAGTAAGCAGTTTCATATAATTAATACTAATTAATTATTATTATTAATTTTAGAAACGTTTTTTAAACAATCAAAAAGTCCACACCCTTCTTTTAAAAATCTAGTTTTTGAAAATTTATGTAAATATCTTGTTTTCTTACTTTATAGTTATACATTATGTTTAATTATTAAAAGGGTTTTAATTTTAAATAGTTGTTTTTTATATTATTTTATTGACTTAGTGCTCTTTACTTGCAAGCCGACGTCGTGGGCCTACAAGTAAAAGGCAATAAGTCCATGTCTTTTTTCAAATTTAGTTGAATTAAACTACTTCAATTTTTCTTTATTTAACTGCAAATGGGATATTATTATGTCCAAACATGTCATTCCGATTTGCGGTAGTTTTTTTCCAAAAACAATTATTACAAAAATTAAAAAACAACAATGAAAGTTAAATTTGTCAATATCTCAAAACCATGTTTTTGGACTTTTTGTGCTCTTTACTTGTAAGCCGACGATATCAAATTTTGCTTAGGTACGCACTATTCCCCCACTTTCTCTATTTTTTGTTTACATCTTAGCAAACAAAAAGTCCGATAGGTATGGCATGAAAATAGATAAATAAACCTACATATAGTCTACCCCATCCAATAATCATTCCGGTTTGTGGTTTTTCAGAATTAAAGCTTCTAGATAATTTGACAGGTTTCCAGCTTCCTGCAGGTATTGGATCTTTTAACTGTAAATCAAAAAATATATATTAGTAAAATAGATGGTGCCTCGGGTCTTTATCTACCTGGATTTGTACTTATAAATTTTATCATGTCGTGAAGATATACCGGGTGTAACAAAGCCATAGTTTACTATCGTTTTTATTTATTTTAAATACAAAGACAACATTTGCAGCATTAAGTTTACTTAATATTTTTGTTTATTTGAATTGTGAATTTTTCTTAACAATTATAACGCAACTTCATGTTTTGTTCATTTAAGGGCCACTTGCACCAACTCCTAAACTGGGATTATCTCGACTAAACTGAGTTTAAGTTAAAACATAGGTGGTGCAAGTGGCCCTAAGTTTGCTGTTTGTATCTTTTTGCTTATTAAGCAGTCGACCCATAACACAGCCCCACAAAAAAAAAGGTCGTGAAATAATAACATGACTATGGTGATGGGACGTATTTTTCGATGCTAAAAACGAATCCGACCTCAGAATAGCCAATTTACGCTCAAAATATATAATAAAATGCCAAAAACCTATAGTGTAACTTTTTAAGGCGGTGCCGTGAATTACATATAAGTTAAGCAAAACGAAAATAGATCAAAAAATGTTGGAAATTCTGTCTTCTTTATTTTCATGTGGATCGCTTTTTGTCCTAGGATGCACCGATCTTGAGATATTTGGCAAAATCTGTTTTCTGTGAAAAATAAGTCAAAAAAATGATAAACCAAATCGAGTTCAAGGTCGCAATTTTTTTTTTATTTGCGTCTCTAAACCCTACCTAATAAACCCAAAGTCCAAACTCCCTGAATTATTTCTAAGTAAAACTACCTGACTTCTGGAGTAAAAATTAAAAAAATTGACAGACAAAAAAGTTATTCAATTTTTAAATGATAAAGTAACTTATGTAGAGGAAAGTCGCCTAATTTCGGATACCATTTACAATGTATTCAATATTTAATACTCGGTATTACTTTTTGATATTTTTTTTATATAACCAGATACAACTTATTATAGCGAACCATGATTTATTATAAAAGCAATTTTATTACAGTTTATTTTTTCCAAAAGACACGGTTAAAAAAATCAGCGCATTTTTGTGCATTTGAAAAAGGGCTCCTAATTTCGGACATATCCGAAAAAAAATTTTCAAGAGTAGATCTGGATCCCATTGCTTATGTTTCTTGTTATTCCTTCACATTTAAGACGAAATTTAATCATTAAGCGATTTTCTACGAAATACTATAGGAACTAAAACTAAAACTTGAAATTAAAGTATTAGAAGAAGCAAGAAAAATGTTTTTGAAGAAATTGGTTAATTTTAGTAATTTCTGAGAAAAATTTGCTTTTCAAAAATTTCTTTGGCATGTATCTACATATGATTTATATTTCTTATCTAAATTAATGGAGAACCCCTAGCACAAGCTTAAAGCTTATTTGGGGCTCTCCATGCCTCTGTACAGAATCTCACCAATAAATAAATAAATAAATAAACTATAATTTTAGATTCCCAATTTCGAATATCTTAGTATCTTAGGTAATTTTCGTTTTTTCAAAAATTTTTATCTTAGTTTGTTGTATCATTATAAAAAAAATAATTAATGGTTGGTTATCCTGAACAATAATTACCTTGCGGATATCCGAAATTGGGAATCAAATGCACAAAAATGGTCTATCCAAAATTAGGCAACTTTCTGCTTTTTAGATTAGAAATTTGTAGAATGTTTACGTTTTCAAATTGCTTAATTATGAATAGTGGATCAAGTTAACTAACATCATAACTTACCCAAGACAGAATCACGAACTTTTATAACGATTATTTATAAAATAAACAAGCATAATAATGCAACTGAGCACAAAACTGCCATTTGCAATATAAACGATTTGTGCTGCCATTTAAAGGGGAGAAGCTCTACCGTTATCATATTACAGGACGGATTTAGTTTGACTTTTGGCTTCACATAAAAGTAGGTTTCTGTTTACCTTTGCAGACAGTATCTTAAATACACTACTATCCGAAATTTGGAAACCATCCGAAATTAGGCGCATTTCCTCTATAATATTACCAACGAAAAATAGTTTTACCTCTAATACGGCTGCATCATAAATAAGTTTCTCCTCATTGAATTTATGACAATATATATTTTTAACATTAATTGTATTTACATCCTCGGAGGTAATATTCAACATACCATATTGTACTGAATATAACGAAGGATCATAATTCCTAAAAATAATAAATAAATATTAAACTGTAAGTAGGCGCGGCCCGAGGGGGGCAGGGGGGCTGTCGCCTGGCTTTTCTGATATATATTATTTTGTTTTGTTTTTAACAATTTTAAAGTGTTTGGTCCTTCAGATTTCTAAAAAAATTTCCTGCGGCTCTGGAAATAGTTACGGAACGCAAATCCATAAGAAACTATTTAAAATATCTTATAAATAATTATAATTTGCTTTGAAAATTCTGAGGTGTTTGGAAAATGATTTATAGAACTATTCGCCTGCGGAACAATAAAATAATTATCGAGCCGAATTCGAGTGCCAGCCATAAATTTTAATTAAAAGGTTTTTTAAAACATTTTTTTTTAATTTTAAGCTTAGGTGTTATAAGGTGTTTAGAAAATGCGTGTCATTAACAATTCTAAACATTTTCGCCTGCGGCGCTAAACTGGTTAACAAAAAGGTGATACAAAAATTTTAGAAATGCGGCACCTGAATATTCCTAAAAAATTTTATGATAATAGGTTATTAATAAATTAATAAATATTAATAATTATTCAAGCCTCTGGCTATACTTTTTGTGAACTAAATTTAAAAAAAAATGTAACTTAATCCGCCTTTAAAAATTAATAACTCAATGGAGCTCTCTACAACTAGAATTATGAAACAAAAGACGTCTACCCTATCTCTATCTCATTTGTGCTACACTTTCCAGCCAACCAAATAAATACTGTATTTGTTTTTCATACAACAAATACAGTATTTATTTGGTTGGCCGGAAAGTGTAGCAGTGAACGGCACTAACGAACATAGCTAATGTGAATCTGTAGAATAAGATAATTCTACTAAAATTTAGATGGCGCCAGTAATTTCTTTAATATAGTTGCACTTTTCGCCCGGCCAAGTAAATATTGTATTTGTTCAACAAAGAACAAATACAGAATTTGTTTTGTTGGGTGGAAGTGGGAGTGTATGTATGTCTTCTATCCTTTTTGGGTAGAACTTTTGTCCCTGTCTAATCTAACGGGAGAAATGTCTATTAGACAAAAAAACTTACTTTGAATCTTTGCAGACACAATGGGCTGCTGTGAGAATAAACTTCATTGAGAATTGTACCTCCACAAGAATGGCTTCCTTTTCTTCTCAAAGAGACCTAAAATAAATTATATTTTCTACCCAGTCAGTTTGATCAATTGCTTTATTACCATGGCCCGGAATTGATGGGAGCGATGACGTCACGTTTTAGAAATTTTAGGGTTCTGGCCGACGGACACAGGTATTTTGTTTTTTTTTTGGTTTTTTGCATAATTAATATTCATGCAAAAATGCAAAAAAGACCCGGAAACGCCGGGAACTATGACATCACATTTTAGGGTTCCGTCAAAAATCTCATAATTTTTCAGGTTTGCTATTGTTTAAAATATACATTTGTTTAAGCAAATATAAAAGAAACGTATAAATAACTTTCACTTTCGGGTTTAGACCGTGTTAATGGATTTTCACTTTCCGACGTTTCGTCTCTTACTACTAGAGACATCTTCAGGGATTAATCTGAAACGACAACTTGCCTAATCACAGTTAGTTGAGTCTGACTAGTTGACAGTTGTAACAGATAGCGTCTACTTATGAGGGTGCACCAACGAACTAAGAACTCTTCTTTCTAGAATACGCATACCGTTAAAATAAAGTATCGCCAACATCTCGGTTTGTTTGTAAACAAATAGTATGCATATTCAGGCCTGAACAATAACAGTTACCAGTAATTAGTATTGTTGTCTCTGTTACACGGAAAAAAAAATTATAGCAAGCAAATTATACCAAGCAAATTATAATCGCTTATTATATAAATACAAGGCTTTCTCTTACAATTATGGCAGTCAGTGTAAAAATTTATATGAAATACTTTAATTGTTTAGTGAATAAATAAAATATAACAAATAGTATGGCATTTATAGCTTAAATAGATTTAATTATTGTCCGTGCTAATAATTTTTATAATATAATAAAATTTCTGTAAATTTATAATAGTGCCTGTAATATATATAATCGTTTCCAATTTATTTTTAACATTATTAGTTATTGTGTCCCTTATAATCTATAGCTTAAATCACTATAATTTGCCACTGTTACCAAATATCTTAAAATGTATAGCGCAGAGCCCACTAATTTCTTTCCGTGTAGAACAAAGATGTGCGAGTAAGACAGACGAATGTATATGTTGGCTACGTTTTTTTCAGCTTTTACAAATGAAATGCCTATTCTAGAGAGAAGAGTTATTAGTTCGTTGGGATGCACTCTGATGACAATTTTGGCGACATTTGTATAATGTAACAAAATGATGGGTTTTATTTACTTGAAAGTTTATTTTCTTATTTTTAGTGTACTTAAATAAAAGCTTGTTCTTAAAAATGTTTTTTTACTTTTAATTAATTTTTCTTTTTTTAGTCGTCAAAATTTTGTAGGATACAAACCTTCTTTTCAAATAGGTGCTGAACCAGAAGCTTTCTTCAGGTCGCCGAAACTCAAAGGTGGCCCAGTGTATTATTCAATGGTAATCCTTACATGTATATTTACCGTTTATAATTAACTGACAGAAATTTTGATGACAAAAAAAGCCCTCACATCTAAAAAGATGTGGGTAAAAAATATATTTTTTTAATTTTAGGGCTGGGAGGTTGGGGGTAACTAAACTAAATATGCGAGGGGTTTCAAGTATATAAAATCGTTCAGTAGGTATTTATGGTCTGTTTCTTCAAGAAAGATAGTAAATTAAAAAAGTGAATATTTTCAAAACAGATTCGAATATTGGATCTGGGAATATACTGTGTAGTTTATTTTATAAAACGTAACTACCGTGCGATTATAAAGTGCCGAACACTTTTTAATGCAAAACTGGCATTAGTAATGCAAAAAAGCTGCGTGCGTTTTACTGGCCACCGAGCTGTTATACGTAACAATCACATGGGCTTGTCGCGCACAACTCTAACAGAGGCGTGGCTTTAAACGAAGAGTATTTTCTTTTCAAACTGTTCGGCACTTTATAATCGCACTGTATATTCTATACACAAACATATACTATTCAAACCTATTGTAAAAATATTTACTGTGCGATTTTTAATTTAGTATCTTGCTTGAAAAAACAGACCATAATAGGGTAATGAATTCTTAGTGTGGTAAATAATAATTTAAAAAATAACATACAGCATACGGGAATTCTCCTTCTTCGGCATTTGATCCATTTACAATTCTTGAATCAGCTAAAAAAAAATATTCCAAAATTAAAAAAAAATTAAAAAAAACTTTTAGCCATAATTTAAACCCGAATTTGAGGTGAAAACAATACCTTATCCAATTAGTATTGGAGATAACCTCAATAAAAAATTGGAACTTTTTTTAGCCTAAAAACACAACTTTTTCCCTCGTCAAAAAAAAGTTCATGACTAAAAAAACAAAGGTCCCACCCTAGAAAAAATATGCAACTTTTATATTTTTAATCCATAAAATATGCAACTTTATGTTTTTAATTTTAATCCATTAAATATGCAACTTTTTTTGATTTCAAGATAAAAAGTCCCACCCTTTCTCAAAACTCAAAAAAAAAAAATTCATGACAAAAAAAAAGTCCCACCCTAGAAAAAATATGCAACTTTTATATTTTTAATCCATGAAATATGCAACTTTTTTTGATTTCAAGATAGGTGTGGGGGGAGGCTCCGCCCCCATACCTACGGCCCTGTGTACAGTATAGTAAAGATAAAATACGACTTAATTTAAACTTGAGCCTCATTTACGAAATTAGTTGCATTAATTGTAATAATATTTATATAGGACAAAAGGGATCGTGGGTTAAAATAATAATATCTCAACATAAATCTAGCTGTAAAAATATTATTTTCAATAAAACAGCCTTAAGCACCTATCATTTTGATTTAGGACATAGCTTTGATTTTAAAAACTTTAATTTAAGATAAATTATTAAATTAAAGAGACATTACTCACATTAAGATAATATAATAATAATAATGACACATTTCTTATTTAAACATAATTAAATAAGTGTTGGCGATACTATGTAGATGTAAATATGCTTATGCATAACTGTGCACTGGTGTCATTCATATTTATAATTTTTCATTTTACAAGTGATAAGTCTTAGGGTCTGTCCATATATTACGTAGCGCAATTTTTCAAAAAAATTGACCTCCTCCCTCCCCCCCTGTGTAACAAACTGTCACATTTACCAACACCGCCACCTCGCCCTGTGTAACGCGTAACAATATAAAAATTTTATTTTTCTTTTCTAACAATCTTGATACAGAATTCCGCATAATGCAACGGTAAAAAGACAGTGTAAAAATGATACATATTTATTATAATTCATTCATATAGCACTTAATGTACTTAAACGAAAAAATCACTCAAACTTTAAAAAAATATTCATAATCAATATCACACAGGGAAAAAATACTAGGTACCTCTTTTTACACTGAGTGTCACATATAACACGTATATTGTTTATGCACAGGTACACAAAATAGTACACACATTGATGTTCTGTAAGTACACATTCCGCTCGAAAATGATTCATTGGCAAGATCACGTAAGATTTTTTTTTAATATCAATGTCAACAGTTTTTTTACTGATTACAATAATATTTAAATATGGATAGTTTCGTCAATTTTTGTGTGAAAAGGGGAATTATGGGCCACTAAATAGTAATTTATGTTGAAATAAAAATACATCTGCCAAGCTTAGGAAAGAAACATTAAATTTATTAAATTCCGTTACGTAACGTTTACCTAGACCCCCCCTCCCCCCTGTCAAAAACTGTAAGAATTTCTCTGACCCCCTCCCCTCCTTAGGCGCGTTACGTAATATATGGACAGCCCCTTATCAGAATACAATGGCTGCTTTCCATGAAAGCAGCAAAACTAATCAAAAGTCATCAAATGATAAGTTTTGCTAGCAATCTACTGAACGGCTAATATCTGTCACTTGCCACAACCACCATTTGAGGTTAGAAAATATGAAAAAAAGCTCCTATAAAGGTTGTTCCGGAAATGAGCCCTAAGGGAGCTGCGGCCCTTGGAACATGGACACATTTAAAAACTAAGCAAAAAGTACTCTTCACCAAAACACCTAAATTTAATATTAAAGGATTTATAGCCTTTTAAAAAGTAACATTTTTAGTGGCACAAAATGTTACTTCCTCTTAATTGCATTTTTTTTTTGAAAATGGTTGTTTCTACAGTGTTACACTATATGACATTTTTTATGTATTTTTACTGAAGGAACCTATATTTATTAAAGTTTGGGGCAAAAATGTGTTAAGCCTCACATATTTTGTCCGTCTAGGCACGCCTCTGGATAAATAAATAAATAAAAAATTAACAAACTTATTGTCTTTATTAATAATAGTATACATGCAAAAGTTCGTCGATCTAGCTTAAAGGGTACAAGAGTTATTAACTAAAAACCTTATTTTTATTACAATTTTAAAGAGCCATAGCTCCCTTAGGACTTATTTCCGGAACAACCTTTATAGGAATTTTTTTCATATGTTTTAACGTAAAATCACCTCTTAAATTTCTCGAACTTCTTTCTGAATGACCTTGTATATATATATATATATATATATATATATATATATATATATATATATGTGTGTATTCCCTTAATAAACAAAAATGTATTATAGCTAGATACAAAATAGATAATGGTAGATAAAAATTTGATCAAAGTTTTTATTATTATATTGTTTATTTATTTTAATTGTATATTAATTTTATAAATAAATCTTTGTAATTCTCAAGAAAATAAACCTAATAAGTAATAAGGATATACTTATAAATATTCATATTTCAATCTACAATAACAAATAATTTGTTGGATAGTCTAAATAAAGTAACTATATTCTTTATTTATTGTTATTATAATTTATTATTAATTTTAAATCAAATTAGTAATAGTGTCATCTATTTAAAATTAAAATAAGTACGTATAAAATTATTTACCAAAATAAGGAATGCTTTTTTTTATAAAAATAAATTGCAGGTTACTGCCTTTTTTTTAATCGATTACCAATCGGCATTGAAGATGTCGATAGATGTATTGATTTTATTTGAAATTATGAATTATTTTATAAAATTCCCTTCTTACAATTTCGAATTATAACAGTTTTTTCTGTCTTTAGACAAATTCTTATTATATATTAAATTCCGGACACCTAAAAAATTGACATTTTTTAAATTCAAATATTTCGAAAACTAACTAATGGATTTGACTGATTCTTTTTTTGTGTTGAAGCTTAAACATTTTCTACTTTTGTTTGTTTTAAGAATGATTTTTTTTTCGTATTAACAGAACAAATAATGTACAACTATGTTTTTTACCCCATATTCTAGGACGTGCATGGTACGCCACTGCAACTGTTTATCAAATTATTAAATTCTTTCTTGCCGCAGTTTTAATGAATATTTTCTTTTTTATTTTTTTACATTTTTACTTCTGGTTTAGGAGATATCAGGATTTTCCTGAAAGTTGTCATTTTTTCAGTCATCTCGAAAAGCACTAAATCAGCAGAGTTTTTCATTTGAAGCTCATATCTTTTACTTCTTCTTCTACAGTTTCTTCGTCCCGTGGCAACTTTTTATTGCCGTCTGACGGAGTGACCCTATTTTTTCTTCTACTCAAGTTTTTCAAACCCAATTTATGTTTTTGATAAACTTGATTAGAAGAAAGACGTAACCAGGTTAAGCTTCAAATTTAAAGCACAGCATCAATCAAATTCATGTAGTACTTTTTAAGTTAACTGAAAAAATGACAACTTTCAGGAAAATCCTGATATCTCCTAAACCAGAAGTGAAAATGTAAAAAAATAAAAAAGAAAATATTCATTAAAACTGCGGCAATAAGAAAGACTTTAATAATTTGATAAACAGTTGCAGTAGAGTACCATGCAAGTCCTAGAAGATGGGGTAAAAAACATAGTTGTACATTATTTGTTGCTGTTAATACGAAAAAAAAATAATCATTCTTAAAACAAACAAAAGTAGATAATGTTTGAGCTTAAAAAAAAAAGAATCAGTCAAATCCATTAATTAGTTTTCGAAATATTTGAATTTAAAAATGTCAATTTTTTAGGTGTCCGGAATTTAATGTGCGGCAGTGTATATATCTTTTTTGGTCACCTAATTTAATCAAAAATGGTTAAAACCTTTACTCTGGTCCTCTAAGTAGGTTTTAAAATAAAAAATCTTATATAACCGTACTGGCCGACAAATCTTACTGTTTTAATTTCTCTTCTCTTCTAAAAGATTTTTGAGACATCTTATGACTTTTAATAATAGCTAGCTTGAAGATTAACCCTCATACACAATTTATTCCTTGTAAATTAACCTCAATGTATAGATAAGGTCCGACAAAAAAATTGCATAAACTGATGTAAAAATTTGCAAGTTTTTCTAATGATATTTCTTTTCAGTAATTACAATTACCACATTGTTTTATGTGTAATTACATTAAATAATAATAATAATAATAATAATAATATTTATTTATTTCAAAGAGTACATTTATACAAGGTAACTTATACAAACATTAAAACGAAATATTGTCAAAACAAAATATAGAATAGAAATATAGCTAAGTTATGCAACTCTGCCTGTACATGCATTTCTAAACTCTACAGTATTGTAAGGTTCTATCTCACAAATAAAATTGTATAAAGCTTTTTTAAAGCACCTAAAATTATTTCTCTGTTTTTTTATAGAGAGGTAACAAATTGAAGAATTGTATTGAAGAATACAATGATCCCTTTTCAAAAGTAGCTAGCCTGTGATTCGGAAAATTAAAATTGAAAGTTCTATCTGATGTAGGCTCATATTTGGAAAAAAATTCTCTATGTTTAATTAAAAATAAAATACATTCATATATATACAGACCTGTGACCGTCAGAATATTATGAGTTTTAAAAATGTTACGACACGTTTTCTTATACGGCATTTTTAACATGGTTCTAATAACTCTTTTTTGGCATTTTAAAACAGATTCTATCTCTACTGATTTACCCCAAATGCCGTATTTGATGAGACTTTGAAAATTTGCGTAGTAGATAGTTTTTAGAGTGTCTACGTCTAAATAACTCCTTAGCACATATATAGAGTAGCTTACTCTGTTTAGTTTTATTCTTAAACGATCTATATGTGAGCACCAACTCAAGTTCTCGTCTATGTGCAAGCCTAAAAATTTTACATTCTCTTGTAATTCTTTCTGTGTATTTTCCTTATTTATTTCTCATACCGGTTGATTTATCATTTTAAATAAAATAAAATTGGTTTTTTCCTCGTTTAGTATAAGTTTGTTTTTTTGAAACCATTCTTTTACAGATTTAATAAGATTTTCTGTTTCTATTATTAAACTTTCCATATCGGATTTAATATCAGAAGAATTAACATATAAACTAAACATTATTAAAAATTGTTTGTTATTTATTATTTTTAAAGAGTGAAGCTGTTTGTAAAAAAATGATAATATAATAAAATATTTAAAACAAAATGTCATTTTTATGCGGCTGTAACGACAATTACCATGAAATTAGCCAGCAGTAATATTTTCCCCCTATTATGTTTTTAAATTTTAATTAAAATTTAACCCTTACCATTTGCAAGTGAAAATAACAGGAAACTGCAAACAATATAAAGTAACATATTTGAACAAAAGCTTTTAATTATACATGTTTTGTTATAAGAAACTATTTTATTTATATAGTTTACCTGTAATCTATATTCATTACCCAAATAATTATCAGTAGGGGAAACGGTTGTACACTGCGTCACAAGGGCGTCATTTCGTCCTACAGGGGGGGCAAACGCCCCCCCCCTGGCATTTTATAATTAGGCCATTAGTTCTTAAGAATTAAGAATTTTTAAAGCAATAAAATTGTGCTCTTATAAATCTTTAGTAAACTTTTAATGCGTAAAAATTATTATTAAATTAATAGTTATAACAAGAAAGTTAGCAGTTTCAATAATGCCTCGAAAGCAATTGCATTTGACAGTTCTCTGCGCAAACGAATAAGTTTCTGTACAGAAATGACACATTTTTGAATAACACATTTTTTATTAAATATTATCCTTTTATAGCATGTTTTTTGTATTTATTCATAAATATTTTTTAGAGATTTCAAAACAACTGTATAGGTACTGCTATTAACCTGACTTCGGTAACTTTTGTTTAAAATCTTCCCCTTAATTTGTAAAAATTTGCCAAAAGTGAATGAAAACACCAAATCTTACTGAAATTGGAATACCTAGATTCAAAAATTAAAGAAATTGTGTTTTGTCCTCCAGTTTTTAACAAAATTACACAGAAATTCCGAAAATTTTATTCTCGCATATTTGATTTATATAAAGGACTTTAGTATCCTCTTCACAATATATGGACCCTTAGAAGGGGCGTAGCTCCATTAGGTCTCATTTTTGGAACAACGTTTATGGGAACTTCTTTATACTTTTAGTTGCAAAACTTTTCCTTTATAAGACACGCTGTATATTAAAAAAATATATTGGGTTATTCCAGCAAATCGTTACATGACTGGCTTTAAATAAAAAACAGATTCTTATTAGCCAGATTAAGGCCTTCATAAGTTATCGTGACCATAAGATTTCTCGGGCAGAACGACCGGCAAAAATAAATTGACCCACCTATCGACCAAAAGATCGACCGACCGATTTACCGAACGAAAATTTTACTTTTATGCTCGAAATCAATTGACATAAAACGTCATAAAACAAAAAAAATACGCAAAAAAATGTTTGAAAGTTTTTGCACGAAACAAGGCTTTCCCAAAATTAAGAAGACATTAAAATGGAAAAGCAATACCTGGGACAAGCCGAAGTACACTCTCGGTATTGCAATACATGTCAAGATAGTCACTGTATTATGCAAAAAAATATATCGGGACTTTTAATGTAACGTAAGCAACGAATTCCATTGTAACGTAAGCAACATATATTAATCTTTTAATATATAATTCAGAAATTGTTTAGCCTGACTTCTAAAACATTTTCAAATGCACATTTAGTTTTAAAAATATTTTATATTCTGGAATAGAACAGAAAAATGTTACTTAAGTCAAAATCTATGTCACAAAATGTAACGTAAGCAACAATACAATAAAATAAGAAATTTATCACAAATTAAACTTATTATACTAATTATAAATATAGGTTTTGTTACTTCGTTATTTACTAAAAACAAATATTGTATTTAAATATTATCTCTTTTAATATAAAATTATATATTATATTCGTCAATTTTGACAAATTTATACATTTAAAAGTTAAAATAGGCGTAAGATATAACGTAAGCAAAGCTGGAATTACCCTATTTATTACAAAATAAAAAAAACAAGTATGTTTTTATGATAATTTGAAAAGTATTGCCCCAGTATACACCAGTCACCCCTAAATTAAATTTGGAATTAGGATTACAAATTTTGTAAAACTAATCACGTATTTTTTTTAAGTGCATTTAATCAGTTAGCCCTATTTATTATTTAGACTATCGTAAAAACGTTAACCCATTAATCTAATTAGGCTTAAAAATAAGGGCATAGGGGTCGTAGGTTTGATAAAATTAGGCTAAATATTACTTCTACATATATTGTAAAATGTTTTATTTTGATATATTTTAATAGATTTTAATGTTTTTATGTAATAATACCTTTTTAATACTATAGTAATGGTTTTAGGATAAAGTTTGATATAAAAACCTTTCATCTACTTATAAAACTTGTTCCTTATTATTTTGCAAGTCCTACTGCATTAAGAGGTCCTTAAAGTACAGTTATAAAGTACAGTTGGACCCACAAAAAACGCAAGATTTAAATATGCCAAAATGTCAATTTTATTAATTATTTTATAGTTTAAGTAAGATTTTAAGAAATAGGTTAGGTTAATTTGACAATTCATTGTCAGTTTTTTCAAGTTTTATTACAGAAAATGCATGCGAATAATGTCGAATATTAAAAAAATAATAATAATAAATAATAAACTGAAAAAACATTTAGAATATTTAATCAAATCAAAAATTAAAACACAATATTTAGTAAATATTATGAAAAAATAAAAATTTGAAACATATAATTGATATAATATGATTTTCGTTTAAAAAAAAGTTTTTTCGGAGGTTTTTTTTTCGCTTGCACAGCTTCTTGTAAATGGTATTCTCTCAAATAATTAAGTAAATTTTCATCCTGTATTTCATTTGATATCTTCTTTCTTTCCGAGTCTGCACGCCCTTTCCTCCCCCGTCTATTTTTTCTTCAATCTTAACCATTATTCTTTTTTCTATGATCTTAACACAACTCTGCGAAACACTAAATAACCTTGCAACAATTAAAGGTCTCTATAGAGATCACGAGAGATCACTAGCCACAATCATTTCCGTACATCCTGCTTCCAATATACTAATAGTTTGAGATTTCTTAACATTTCTTAACGCATTTCTAATTACTTTATAATTATTATAAGTAATTTTGACAAATATTGTCAACATGACAACGGCTTTGTTTGTATTGTAATTATTGAATTTACGCAACTAAATTTTCAATCTTGTTTTTTTTTCGGATCCAACTATATGTAACTTAAATTTTTTTTATAAAAAGAACATTTAAAACCATGTATATCTAGAATACATTGCGATAAAAATTGTTAGTATTTTTATTGCGACTAATGAAGGGTTAAGAATTCCAAATTTAAAATCGATGTTTCAACTTATTTAAAAGTTAACTAGGAAGGGGTGACTTTTGGACCGCACTGTATAAAATTTATTCGGGAGAAAATAAGTTATTGAAAATGTGCAGCAGCTCTCCGACTGTAAATTGCCGGTAAAGGTTTTAACGGCCGCATTGTGTGGGCGGTGGGCTTTGCTGTAGCGCCATCGATCGTCGACCGCTCCCACTTTTGCGAACCTACCTGTGGATATTTCGCGACACTGTTGCGCCACCAACTTTATAAAGGTAAGCACTATATAGTCGAATTAAAGTCGCAAGCAAGTTGCAAGACAACTTTACACTATGATATTTCAAGAACTGACATAGAGACTTGAAATTTGCAACAAAGAAGAATATCGTTTTAAAGGCGAGTTTTGGGCTAAATGAGAAAAATATGTTTTTGTTTAAAACAGTGCAAAATTATAAAAAAAAAAAAAATTATAAAAAACCGAGGGGCTGACCTCGTCAAAAACTGTTTACAAAGTTTATATGAGGAAAAAAATATTAACTATTTTAGATTTTTGTGTTGTCGTAAACCTGACAACAATGCATCATTTAAAACTCGTTAGCTTAAAAAAATATAAAACTAATATTAAAATAAAAATTTGATCAGTGACAGCGAATTAAAAATTAAAAAAACGTTTTTTTGCCCTGAACTCCTATTTTTTTTGTTGCTGTAAAACTTTGCTACTACAAGTATTTCTCCGATATTTTTCTTATACCAAATTTATGATTTACTTTGAAGATTAAGTTATGTGTATCTCATTTTTATACAATAAAAATCAAAACCAAAAAAAACAAATTAAATAAAAAAAAACTATCAGCTTTTTAAATAAAGCATTATCGGCTGAATTTAAAAATATAAAAAATTACAGGGTGTTCCATTAAAAAAAACATATTTATGCCACTTCCGGCGAAACCAGAAGTGAAACAATAAAAAATTAAATCCGCCATTTTATAGCCAATGTAAAATTATATAATTGACCCAAGTTTTTATCGAATGAAGATTACTCTAAATTTTGTGGGAGACATGAATAAAACTCACCCGGTATATCTTACATAAACTGTTTTTTTCTTTAATTAACAAGACATGTTTTTTTTTCAGGATTTTTACTAACGTCATGCAGACTTACTTAAATGTGGAGTGTACAACTTGGTTTTATTGATTTTTTTTTTAATTATTGTGACATAAAAAAACCAATATTGCCATCAGGTATTTTTTACCAGGAATCCATATTTTGTATTAAAAAACGGTTACGGCAAACGCCTACCCCTGTAAAATAGTAGATACACTTACCCCTTCTAAATTGATAGAGGGGGTAAGTGTAACAATTTTAATCTGCTTCATTTTTATAAAAAAACCTTTTAACTTTTTTATTATTTGAAAGGTAAATTTCAGGAGTATGTTACACTTGCCCAAGTTCCATGCATATACATTTTTTATGTAAATGATCAGTGGATGTTACACTTGCCCCCAAATTGCGTGGTAAGGGTAACTACTTGACATCAACACATATTTGTTTCTAAAGAAACAAATACCAGGTTTTTAAAAATTTAACATATTTTGGTAAATGTATAACGTACCTGTAAAAATGTCATCCTATCGCTATCTATTTCTCTGCAGTGGGCCTTAGTAGAGCAACTATACTTTTTACCGTTACACTTACCCCACTCCACCCTACCTAACCTAAGTAGGCGTATTTTCACCTCGAGAAGGAAGCGTTTTCATTAAAGAATTTAATCAGAAAATCAAAGGCGTAACTGCCGTGTTTTCGTGAAACTTAAGCCCTGTCTCTTGGGACCCAATATATTTATCGTGGCTTTTCTTACAGTATAATGGTGCGTAAGGTAGGTGAGCCATTTATTGCCATGCCCCTAATATTGCTACCTCGTCTTAAACTCGTTAGTTCGTCCTCTATTTCATAGTTGGCGCTGTCAGTATATCTGTTATATCAAAGATGCCTGTAAACATGATGTATCTCTATCCAGTTGATCATGACTTACACTAAAACGCAGTTCGTGTTTTATGCTCTTCTACTTGTACTTGTAAAATTGTGCTGACTTTTTCTGAGTAGCATCGATTATTGCAGGACAAAAACGTAATAAAGTAGGCAACAAACATGGTGGAGCTGGAGCTAAAGTGGTCTAACTAATATTTTTGGTGAAAATGAGTTACTGCCATATTTCAATACTAGACATTATATATTTATAGTTTAAATGCATTTTAGGTCTATAAACCTGCCCAAACCCCTTTAATTTAAACGATAACATTTAGGAACTCTACATTTATTTATTTTTTAAATAAATAAAAACGGTTTAACTCATCGTATTTAAAATATGTATTATCCTATTTCTAAATAATATTTGCAAAAAATATATATAAGCGAGCTTCATATAATATAATATTTTTTTTTTGGGTGTGCCCAAGTATTACGCAACACTTTTTGGGGTATGATGTGAGAAATATTTCTTAAAGTGCCCCTTAAAAGAGCCCTAGTTCCCTTTGCAGCCATTCAGCACCAGTCCATATAAAGTTTTTTCTACCTTTTTGACGTAAAATTAGCTGCCAAATAATTTTTTTTTATTGTAACTAAAAAAATTCTTTTTCTGGATTGAGGCTACATAGAAGATTTTGAATTTGGTTTATATTAAAAAGTACACCTTATTAAAAAAAATGCATTCGTCAAATTACCCGGGGCCCTGAAATCACCCAAATTGTGGCGTTATTAAGAGAGATATCAAAATAATAGTATATTAAAGTACTAGTTTCATAACATACGTTTTTAGCGCACGAGTACAAGTTTAGAAAACGAGCCGCTTGAGGCGAGTTTTCTAAAGTACTAGTGCTCTAAAAACTTGTTAAAACGAGTGCTTTATACAATTTTTTCTATTTTGCTCTAAAATTTAAAAAACTTACATTTAAATTGATGACTGATTTAGGGATTTTTGTTTCGAGTTGGCATTACAGTTTATACTATGTTTAAAATTCGGAGAACAAATGATATTTTGATATATTTTCAGTCATCTTTTTTTCACTGCAATTAACCAGTCCACAATTTTAACACGATAAAAAATAACCCAAACACAAAATTTTGTAAAAAATTAAACTTTAAATCGACATTAATATTTGCACACAAAACGTCAAGAGATAGGCTTTTGTATGTTGCCAACCCAACAGAAAAAAAGTAGAGACCTCTTATAGGCCTATAAGAACACGCAAAATGTGTGTGATTATGAGCTATAAGAGTCGCAAAATAGAAAAAAAAATTACTAGTCAATAAGACCAAGTTTAATATCTTAGACGGACAGACGGACATTTGTATCCAAGATTTTTTTTGTCTAGGGCGTTTTTTGGCGATTTTGGGAATAGTATAATAATATATTATTAATTCATACCTAATTACCTTTTATACTATTATTCCCTTAAGGGAAGTTTCTAGATATAGGCTTATATTAATTAAACCATTCTGACGTGAAATTAAAATAGGAATTTCAATGTATTTAGAAATTGCCTCTAGCTATTTTATTATGGCATTATAAAGTTTACTTTTCTGCTAAGTATATAATCATAGGTTAAATCCCGAGACATGAATTTACCGGATAGTTATTTTTTATACAAATTTTTGTTTAAACAATATTTGAGATTTTAATTTATAAATCCGAGACAAAGTCGAGTACTTTTATTTTGAACAAGGTGAAAAAAATTATTTAAAAAAATACAGATACCCGTAGTTTAGGTGGAAAGTTGCCACTAGCAATAGCATAAAACGAGGGATTTATGTTGTAGTACTACGGTAGTCCAAAATTGGGAAAAAAACACATTAGAAAATAAGTTTAGGGGTGGAAACTTTACCGTTAACTATTCTTAATTAAAAAAGGTTATGAAACTATTTGAGGGAGAATTAGCTCAGCATTGACACTGAATTGGTTCAAAAGTCAATTAAAGCCGGTGGTTCCCTCTACTACTAGCCCACACAAGTCCTGGACTTAGGGGATGCTTAATTAAGTAGAATAGTAAAAACAAAAAAACAAACATATTTAAAACTAGAAAAGACAGGATTTTATATAAAATAAAATAATAAACGCGTGCCCCACCCAAATATTTATCGTTAACTATTCTTGATTAAAAACGGCTTATGGACCTATTTAAGACCAGCAGAGAGAAGATTTTATGGAAAAATAACCTTATATAAATATGTAGGTAAGGCCCTTTTTATAATTAAGGGTATTGTTTAGGGCCTTATTTCAAGTTTTTTTTGTTCAAATCTACATAAAACGATGTAAAAAATCAAATAATATTAAAATATAATTAATATTAAGTATAAATATCATTGGAAAAAAATTAATCATATTTTTGATTCTCCTGTAAAATAATAATTTTGTGGGTTAGGCCCTTATGGTATTTGCACTCTTCATATAATTAGTATTATAGGTCCTCTATCATATTTATATTCAACTTCAAAATACAGTAAGTGTAAAAAAACGCACGTGACAACAACGGATTTAGTGACAGGGTAGGAAACAAAATATTTCTATATAACGTCCATTGCAATGAATTAAACGCTTCATCGCAAGTACTTACGTACTGACCTGTTTAATTTTCTACATCCCTACTCTCGCAACATTCGAGTGTGTTAACCAATTAAACAATGCGCCAGCTGCCGCGTGCGGGATTCTTGTATTTATTTCTACTGAACCTTGAAGTTGAATATACTATACCGCAAAGAGTATACCATGGAATAAGAAGAATTTTGTCAAGCACAGCTTGTTTTTAACCCTTTCGCTCCGGATTTGTTTTCTTTGAATTTCGAAAACTTTTTTTTGTGTATATAAAATAAAATGCTATCAAAAGTACGAAACAAATATTTTTTTTAAATGTTCTTTTATAAAAAATGAGTGGGATATGTTTCTCCCAATATAAAATATTATGTGACCCTTGATAAACAAATCCAGTTAGTGTGTCAAATTAAAAAAAAAAAATTGGATTCTTATGTAAAAAACTTATCTACATAAGAATCCGACAAAAAATAAATTAGTTAATTTTACACAATAACTGGGGTTCTTTGTGCAGGGTCACATATAGTGTTTTAAAGCTGCCCATTAGTAACTTATAGATAAGTATTGATATCACTTGATATCAAGTTTGCTCTTTAAAGTGCTAATATTTCCATGTTCTGTGCATTTTAAATGTTATTTTTGGCTATAGGATTTGTTGAACATCTGCTGACATATACACTGCGGTCCAAAAGTCACCCCCCCTCTTAACTTTTGAACGAGTTGAGATATCGATTTCAAATTTAGAACTCTTAAATAAGAGAACTTAAACTATCTTTAAGCATATATTTGATGCTTTTATCTCTTAAAATGTGAGCAGGAGGGCATGGGGGGAAATTTTTTTAAATGGAAAGGGGGGTCGTGTGATACATTATTAAAAAGCCTTTAAAATTCTCTATATAACCATATATTTTTAAAAATTTTAAACATGTTTTTGAAGGTTTTGATTTTTCAGTTTTTTGTGCTAAAAAAATAATTTTTTAAGTTTTTTTTTTGTTAATTTTTATTTATGTCAACTAAAATTAGTTTAAAAGTATAATTTACTTTTTTTCATTATGAAATTAGTCATTTTTAAAAAATTGTTTGGATTTTTTAGAGAAATTATGACTAAAATACCCATTTTCAACTCTATTTTAAACCCAAAAAAAAAATGTTTAAAAAAAATAAAAAATATACAGTTAAATGGAGAATTTTATAAGCTTTAAAATGATGTATCACACGACCCACCTTTCTATTTAAAAAAACGTCGCCCCATGCCCCCTGTCCACATTTTAAGAGCTAAAAGTATAAAATATATGCTTAAAGATAGTTTAAGTTGTCTTATTTAAGAGTTCTAAATTTGAAGTCGATATCTAAACTCGTTCAAAACTTAAGAGGGGGGGGGGTGACTTTTGGACCGCTCTGTATGTCCATATAGAAGCGAAAGGTATTTTTAAACATCTGCTGGGACCTTATGTCCCATATGTCCCTATAAAAAACTCTTATTACTTTTTTAGCTTGTTTAAACTTTAACTTGCATCAAAAAAAACTTGTTTTTGTAATATACTTTTTTAATAAGGTTCAGCTTTACAGAGTTTACTTTCAAATGCTCAAAATCCTTATTTCATTAAAAAGAAAAGAAAACTCCCTTAGAAAATGTTTTATGTCTTACACCAATATAAGAATCGGTTCATATACCTACCCATACTAAAGATTGGTAAACTTTTTGTGTTTTGTAACTTTTACAAAAAAAAATAATACAAAAACTTCAAGTCATTCTTCGTATACCGGGTTTCCCAACTCTATATACTATATACCCAGCGATTTTCTCGAAAACAAAAAGAGATAATCAAGTTCATCTTAAATAAGACAACTTAAACTATATTTTAGCTTATATTTGATATCATGAAATTAGTAACTTAAAAAAAAAATTGATTTTTTTAGAGTAATTTTGAAAAAAATACCCATTTTCAATCCTATTTTAAACCAAATAAAAAATGTTTAAAACAATTAAAAAAATATATCGTTAAATGGAGAATTTAATAAGCTTTAAAATGATGTACACACGACCCCCCTTTCTATTTAAAAAAATGCCCGCCTATGCCCCCTGCCCACATTTTAAGAGCTAAAAGTATCAAATATATACTAAAAGATAGTTTAAGTTGTCCTATTTAAGATATTTTTCGCAGAATTTGATTATCTCTTTAAGTTGGGTAAATAGAGTTGGGACACCCGGTATAATTTACTCATTCAATTTAAAAATGGAAATTTTATATTTGTTATATACTTATTACCCGTAAATTTTTAATTGTTGCCATTGAATTTACGGTTATTGTTGTACTGAAAATAAATCATTTATATCGTCGGCTTACAAGTAAAAGGCACTAAGTCACTTTTTTGCAAAAATGGGATTTTAATGGCACTGTAATTAATTTTTGATGATCTATGTACAGGTTAACCGAACTAACTTCTAGGTGGACTGCCAAGGAAGTTACCCACTATACAAAACCCACAAATTTGATTTTGATTAAAATTTTATCTGGCAATAGGCACTAAGTCACTTAGTGCACTTAGTGCGTTTTACTTGTAGACTATTTCAAATGTTTC
Organism: Brachypterus glaber; assembly: GCA_958510825.1. Taxonomy (NCBI): domain Eukaryota; kingdom Metazoa; phylum Arthropoda; class Insecta; order Coleoptera; family Kateretidae; genus Brachypterus; species Brachypterus glaber. The sequence goes on along the minus strand of OY294047.1, from coordinate 6,992,083 downwards.
TGCACTAAGCGACTTTCCAAAAAGAGTAAATTCATAAAAATATGATTGCTTGAATCATTCATATGATACAATATCGCGTTATTTATTGTACTGGCAAACGCATTCAAATTTTGCTATGTTAAAGTTGATGGAATAGAGACAGAATAGAATAGAGAATTCTAGTTTAAAGTAAAACAAAAAAGTATAAATTAATCTTTATATTTATTAAAAATTATCTAAGGAGGCTTATTATATTATTATTTTAATAAATATAAAGATGAACTTTTTTGTTTTACTTTAAACTTTAATCGCGTATTGTGACAAAACGGCAAAAGAATTTAAAAAAATGGTATTTACTTTTTTGTAGAAAATTAAGCAATCTTTATTTTATTTATAATAATATTTTTATTATAATTAGAAATAGCCGAGATAGACAAATAATTGAATAGGTGCAGATTTTTATAAAAAAAATATAAATAAAATAAAACTAACTGATAGATTTTTTAAATTTTGCTCCAAAAAAAAGTCCAAACCCTTTTTTTAAAAATCTAGTTTTTGAAAATTTATTAACATCTTGTTTTCTACATTATAGTTATAGATTACGTTTAATTAATAGAAGGGTTTTAATTTTAAATAGTTGTTTTTTATATTATTTTATTGACTTAGTGCTCTTTACTTGCAAGCCGACGTCGTGGGCCTACAAGTAAAAGGCACTAAGTCCATGTCTTTTTTCAAATTTAGTTGAATTAAACTACTTCAATTTTTCTTTATTTAACTGCAAATGGGACATTATTATGTCCAAACATGTCATTGCGATTTGTGGTAGTTTTTTCCAAAAACAATTATTACAAAAATTAAAAAGCAACAATGAAAGTTAAATTTGTCAATATCTCAAAACCATGTTTTTGGACTTAGTGCTCTTTACTTGTAAGCCGACGATATAGTCAATTAAGTGTTTAGGTGATCGCTGGCCTTTAATTTTACACGTTGTAATAATTTTGAGGGTATAATTTATTATTCCATCAATCTATTTTCTAATCATCGTACAGAGTGATATTGGTAGACTGACAGTTTCGGGCTGCTGGCCCTCTTCAGTACCAAGAGTCAACTCTGCACGCTGATTAAGAAAACGTTTTTAGACTTTACTCGCAAAAGGAATATAGCCATTAGATTGATGTAGACTTGTGCGCCATCTATTTCTAGATGTAGACAACTACTCATACCTCTCCTTATCTGGAGACTTTGAATGGTAGCAAGTTGAAGACTTGTGTGTAAAAAAATTAATAAATTAAAATTTTTATAATTTTGTTTAAAATTAAAAATTTCTGTCCTTACTAATTTTACGTCTAACCACCCGTTAGTGGTACTATGTGCGTGGTTTCATTGGTTAAAACACTCGAATGTTGCGAGAGTAGGGATGTAGAAAATTAAACAGGTCAGTACGTAAGTACTTGCGATGAAGCTTTAATGCATTGCAATGGACCGTTATATAGAAATATTTTGTGTCCTACCCTGTCACTAAATCCATTGTATTCACGTGGGTTTGTTTACACTTACTGCATCTTGAAGTTGAATATCGTCATCTAAAGGCTCTAACGATCTAACTCCAAAACGTCATATTTTTCAGGAGACGTAAAAAACGATTTAAAACTTAATTATAGCAATTTAGAACTTTAAAACTAGCTTGTTCACAGGTAAAAATGTTTGAAATGTGTTAATGTATTTAAAACTTTTCATTGTTATCTATTTTATATAAATTATTTGAAAATTAAATTTCAACCACAAAATCTAAATTCACTAATGGTCTAACTCCAAGGGAAGATAAAAGAGGATACCTATCGTATTATATCGCGTAATATTATTACAAAAAATTTATATTTTTATATTTAATATATAATATTACTACTAGGTAGGCATAATATATATACATTATTAATGGCAATAATTATAATTATCATCAAACAGTAAATTAACAAATATTTGAAACGGGATCCCCTGTTGTCGAGAAATAGTTTGACATTAGTGACAGTTCTCATTTAATTGTTTTCTCACAATCATATGATGGAGTTAGACACTTAGCGACTTAAAATATTTACATTTTTGCATATTTTGAGGCTGATATTGGTTTAATGCAACTTTTTTTTTTGAAGTATGTTGGTAATCAGATAATGAAGCAAATTTGATAAAAATCTCATTTTTGAAAAATTTGGAGTTAGACAACTAGAGCCTTTAGTGAACGATATACTATAAACTATATTTTACTAACTGCACTTTCAAAAAGTTTTTTCGAGAAAACTAACATTTTTTGGAAACAAATACAATTTTTTGTTTATTTTTTTTTTTTGAAATGGTATATTCTCTGTCTATGGGTATATTACGCACCGAGTAGTACCTACACGAACCCAGTTTTTAGTGCACGAGAGTGCACTCGATATGCACTGAAATGGATTGCGTCGAGGTGCGTATACTATTTTTCCTACGATCTAACACCTAAACATCCAAAAATTATCTTATGTGTTTGACGTTTACTACATTTCTGACAGCAGATATGTAAAATCAGCTGACTGTCACTTCACAACCGTTGTCATAGGCAACGAGTGGAAAATAGACACTAAGTACTAACTAGGTCGTAGGAAAAATGTTCTAAGTGACTCACCTTGCAATAACTGCCCCCGGAAAATGAATAGTTCGATCTAACCAGTGCTCATAAATGTTTGTTTTCTTTTTTATATTGCCTAAATTCGTTCATAAATATAAGTATGGGTATTTGAAACTTTTTGTACACTGAACTGAAAGTGTATAATATTAATTATATTAATCGAGGGGCTGACCGCGAGGAAATCTTTTGTACAAGCCAAAGGAACTCATGAGGAACTCTGGAGGAACTCTGAAGAACTCTGGAGGAACTTCGAGGAACTCCGAGGAACTCTGAAGAACTCTGGAGAAAGTCCGAGGAACTCCGAGGAACTCCGAAGGAACTCAAAGGAACTCCGAGGAATTCTTTGCAAAAAGGAACTCTTTTGTACAAATTTCAGACGCGGTCAGAAACAATTATTATTTATTATCCATGCGGATTAACGTTTTTATTTTCAAACTAGATGAGCCGTTACAAACATCTTAAGGTTGGTAAGTATCAAAACATCCTACCTATGGGCGTTAATTTCAAGTTTGGTAGAAACCGTCAGGGACAAACCTTCTTTTTCTTGAAGGTAAATTTGGGGAGCCATTTTTTATTTGAAGGGGCGCCATGTTTGGTAGTAACCGTCAGAGGCAAAGCTTTTTTTCATGAAGGTATTTTTTGGGCGCCAACTTCTTTTTTGGTAGGGGCTCCAAGTTTTGGTTGAAACTGTCAGGGACAAAGCTTTTTTTTAGGGTGCCTTATTGACAGTAGTGCTTTTATAGCGGTAATTTCTACGGCTTATTTGCCAAAAATTATCCCTTCCAGAGAGGAACTCTTAAGAAAAACAGGAGGAACTCAGAGGAACTCCCAAGGAACTCGGAGACACTCCGAAGAACTCGGAGGAACTCCGAAAAACTGGGAGGAACTCCGAAAAACTCGGAGGAACTCGGAGGAACTCTGGAGGAACTCCGGAGGAACTCCGAGGAACTCCGAAGGAACTCAGAGGAACTCTTTGCAAAAACGAACTCTGTTTTACAAATTTCAGACGCGGTCAACCCTCGATATTAATATATATCACATTAATTTTAAGCCAATAAATGTGTTTAATTGTAACAAAGCAAATGTTATTATAAAAATGCTGAAAATTTATTACAATTATGTTAAAATTCAATAGAATGAGTTTATTTATAAAGGTAGCAAATTGAAACCCAAACAGCACAAAGATGCCTTAAAGAGATCTTAAAGATGTCGTAGCTCGTCATTCAAGACGTCTTAAGAACGTCGGTTTTCGCCGTATATGCATCTTAAAGACGTCTTAATGACGTCGTATGTTACAAAAGGTAACGTCTTTAAGGCATCTTTTTTAAGACGCCGTACTGACGCCTTGCACTGGCGACTTTACAACATAATACCCGCTCCCATTTACGTTGCTAGGTACGGTCGTATTGATATAAAAAGCGTAATAAGAATTAGAATGAGATGTAATTTGTTTTTCAAAAAAAGATCTTAAAAAATGTGATTTTTTTAAATTTTTTTTTTAATTTTTTTTTCAGTTTTTTTTTTTGAAAACTTATATTTTGATTTTTTTTTATTTTTTTGTCTTTCGTAAAAAGAAAATAAAAATAATGAAAAAAAAAATTTTTAATTTTTTTGTTTTTTTTTTAAATGGTATTTTTTTTAATAGTTGATTGTGGTTAATTTATTTTTAGCGATGAGTATCGAAGTTAAGACGTCTTGTACCGATACTTAAAAAACATCTTATATACATCATAATCAGATATCTTTTAAACATCCCTAAAAAGAAGTCCATAAGATATTCTTTTTATGTTATTAGGCGTCCAGACATAATTAAGATCTAAAAAAGACGTCTTTAATATATAATGTGCTGTCTGGGAAGCATCGATCACAATAAAAGCAAACACAAATGAACAAAAAAAAAAAGAAATTTAATCGGTTTTCGAGATATTTAAATTAAAAAATCATTAGCTTCCGAGAGGAAAGGACAGCTATAACTTAATCATCAGATGTAAAATAAAAAGCAAATATTGTTCACTTCCTAATCTTTATCCATAAAAATAAATTTAAATACAATTGAGATGTAAAAAGTTAAAAAAAGTACAGATTAAATTCAAAACAAATTTGATAAAAACATATTAGGTAGAAGGCCACCTGCAGAGATCAGAAAAAGTCCTGCATTTAGTTTGTTAGATAAAAATTTTATTAAAACTTTATTTTGAAAGTAAAATAATTTTTTAGTCAAAACTTTGATTGTAATAAATAAAAGTAAATTTAAAATTAATAACGATGTAAAACGTTCAGTAGGGGAAAAAGAGGTAATAAGAAACACTGCAAAAATTAAGTTTATAAAAAAAATAATTAAAAATACTTTTTCCCGTTTGGACACATAGTGCGCCGCCTTATCGAATAAAAATTAAAAAATATTGCAAATTAAAATTTTTGGTGTGTGATAAACACGTTTTAAATTTGAAGTTTATACCTCATCCCGTTCAAAAGTTACGGGGAATCACCCTGTATTCTCACGGCTTGTTATTAAGAAGACTACCTGCAGAGATCAGAAAATATCCTGCATTTTTGGCAACGCCCCGGACCGATTTATTCAGTCTAAAAATAGATCGCTATAAGCGTCGACGGTGACGCACAGTGGGGCAAAATTAATTTCTAGAAAGACAAAATTATAAAAGTTTCAGTATTAAGTTTAAATAATCTGTTGATAACGAGAAAAATAGTTTGAAAATCTAAAGCTTTTAAGCTCCCTTAATTTACCGCTTTTGAGTTAGCATGCTTCATAAATGCCACAATTCGCCATATTGGCGCCGCCGTTTTAAAATTTTAAAATTTAAACAATAATTCATAATCTGCGATATATAAATTAAAAACATGTATATCTATAATACATTGCTACTAAAATTGTTAGTATCTATATTGCGACTAACGAAGGGTTAAGCTCTGTAAAAATATAACCATGTAACATCCAAGGGCTTTTCTGAGTTATTTTATTAAACTTTAAACAGTTTATTTTCAGGCAATAATACTTTAATCCGTTTAATTTAAAAGTTGATTTTGCTATTTTTGTGTTGCTAGATTTGAAAACTTCCCCACCGTGTGATGGAGTTTTCGTAACTCCGGTATCCCCGGATTCAAGCAGGCTCCCAGAGAAAGCTTTCTTCGAACACGAGACTCGCACTGTTTACTTGGGGTGATCGAAATAGGCGTCTAGGCCTGTTGCATTGCAAACATTTTAATGCAATTTAAAGTTCTGCGCTAAAATAACCAACGAACTAATAACTCTTCTCTCTAGAATAGGAATTTCATTTGTAAAAACTGACAAAAACGTAGCCAACATATACATTTGTCTGTCTTACTCGCACAGCTTTGTTCTAACAGAGACAACACTAACTACTAAAAGTCCATACTCCATGACTAAGTGACTCACTGAGTATTAACAGCGTCGACATGACATTCCGCTTGGTGAACAATAGTTTAAAGTGTCTATTTACTTAAAAAAAAATTAATTCTAATTTTTGCATGGCTACTTCGATCCTGCCCCCCTGCCCCCTGTAATAACTATTTTATTTTTTCACTATCGATCATTCTTGTTGTTTACTTTGAATAATTTACAGTTAAGCCTGCCTAAGGTACCTAGTTGTTTTTATTTCGTTTATTATACTTCATGAAAACATATACCTAATGCATTTTTTTTTCAATAAAAAGGCTTTTGATCCCTCACCTTTTACATAGTAGTTTTTTGCTCAGATATTTTAATGTGTAAAAGTTTACGTGTGATAATCACTGTAAGGATATTGTATGCTTTAACAGGACCGCACTAACAAATAATTGACAATAATAAAAATTTATTTTTGCACGACCAAGACTAAAACTTAATTTCACGCTTTCATTTTCGGGACTAAACTTGCCGTTTTTCTCCCAAGGGAAAAAAATCACGGCAACCTTGATAATATTAAAATATTATACATTCTATGTGCTTTACTGGTACAAAAAATAGGTTTGGTGATGTTTTGTAATAAATTAGCGATTCAAACGAATTTATTTGATTTTAACAAAGAAAACCTTTAAAAATTACATTGTTTAAATTACTTAAAATTTATCGTCTTCATCCATTTTTTCGAACTGACGTTTGTGGCACCCATATTAAAAAACAATTGAAATCACGATGAAACTGACTCTTTGCAATTCACAGGCATTCGTTAAAAGCCCTCGACCTTCTGTCTCGAGCTTTTAATAACGAAAAATATGCTGAAAACATTACTTAGCAAAATTTTATGGGACCATAATAAAATTATCGAAAATTTCATTACCTCTTGTGATATTACTGTTGATAAAAATCAAATTTTCAGAGCCTCGTTTGAAAGACGATTCGCTCACCGCAGTAATAAGAAGAATCTAGCACATGCGCACTGGTTTGCTTATTTTTGTTTTGACGGATGTCAAAAGTGGCTTCCGTTTAGGCAGTTGTAGTTTTATGAAATAGTTTAATTTGAGTGGGGTTACGGTGCGCATCAGGTCCACAAAAATGAACTATATTTTTGCACTGATATCTGGTTTTATTACTAAAACTTACTGTCTTGAATATAATTAGGTGCGGAAAATTCAGGTGTTGGTTTACGTTAATAATGGTTTGGTTTGGTAGTTTGCTGGTTTGGTGTTTTTTTTAATGGGAAGCTTTTTACAGATACGATATTTCAGAATTTAGAAGGAGATATATTTTAAGAATAAATAGAATATTCCGCAATTTTTTTTACGAAAATACTATTAAAAGCGAGTACTTTTAGCCAATTAAAAAAAAACTGTTAGCTCGCAAAGAAAAAAGTAGATATTTTTGTAAAATTCTGCAAAAAAAAGTTACGTAACCTTAAAATAATTTTTGGCATACGTCAAAACAAAAATTAGAAAATCAGTGCGCATGCGCTGGATTCTTCTCATTACCGCGGTGAGTGAATCGTTTTGAAAGGGCGTAGCTACCTTACAAGGCGTTTTTTATATTTTTTGAATCCTTTTAAAGCAGTGTAGCTATTTAAAAATCACCCAGTATACTTTGTAGTGCAAAATTTGCATGACTATTTTAAACTATTTAACCAAAATGTTTCTTTTTAACTTTGTAAAGGTATATAAAGATAGTCTATGTACCTGAGGGAATAATCCTACACCAACGCTTATGTAATGAAATTCCAGACTGGATGTTATTAAGACGCTCAAATAATGCAAATTAAACTTTGCTTTAAATGACTTAATCTAGCATGCGGTGTGAGTTCAAAACGTGGGCATAAGTTGGTTAGCTAGCGTGTCAAAGAATATTCCCTGTATTGCAATACATACAAGATATTGTGTGTAATAAATACGCGTCTACGGGGTACGTTCTAAAAGTAATAATATTTTAATTTAGATTATAAATAGTATACCCGGTGTTTGAAGTCTTTTTTCATGAAATAAAGGGGGTGATTCTACATTACAAAACATGAAAAACCAACAGATGGCGCACAAGTCTACATCAATCTAATGACTATATTCCGTTTGCGAATAAAGTTTAAAAACGTTTTCTTAATCAGCGTGCAGAGGCCAGCAGCCCGAATATTACTCTGTACGATAATTAGAAAATAGACTGATGAATTAATATCATTATAATTTTGTTAAAAATTAATAATTTCTGTCCTTACTAATTCTACGTCTAACCACACGTTACTGGTACTATGTGCTGGAGACACACAAGTCTTCAACTTGCTACCATTCAAAGTTTCCAGACTAAAAGAGGTATGAGTAGTTATCTACATCTAGCAATAGATGGCGCACAAGTCTACATCAACCTAATAACTATATTCCTTTTGCGAATAAGGTCTAAAAACGTTTTCTTAATCAGCGTGCAGAGTTGACTCTTGGTACTGAAAAGGGCCAGCAGCCCGAAGCTGTCGGTCTACCAATATCACTCTGTACGATGATTAGAAAATAGATTGATGGAATAATAAATTAATATTTTTATAATTTTGTTTAAAATTAAAAATTCCTGTCCTTACTACCCAAATAGAATATATTAACAAACGTAAATATAAATCACGTTTTCCTCAATTCAATCCTGTTAAAAAATTCTAACTCCAAGCACTGCTTATAAGGTTTAGATTAGGTACCTATTCACAAGCTCGCATAAGAACATAAAACATAACAGTGCGATGCCGTGATTGGCTTGATGGGCCGCCAGGTATCTTGTAATCCAATCACGGCATCGCATTCTTATGTTTTATGTTCTTATGCAAGCTTCTGAATATGCCTTAAAATTGTAATATTTAACTATTTTATGATAAAACTTATTTTAAAACTGAATATTTTATCATAGTTTACGACTTGTGTGCCGCGAGGAGTACACTCGAGAACAGAGAAACATTTAAAATGTTTTAAAGTTATAAACTTTGGATCATTTTAGAAACATATCTTGAGAAAAATTTCCAAACTAAATAATAAGAATTTCCCAAATTTTTATTAATAATTTACCTTTACGGAAAATCTTGATGACTAAAATACAAAAAAAATCCTCGCCTCTACTAAAGGGTGATTTTTTTAGTGTGTCAGAACTATAAATTGAAATAATACAATAACCAAAGCAGATATCTTGAAACTATTTGTTTTTGTGATAAACATTTAATGACATTATTGTTTGAAAACAATTTCGGGCAAATGTCCGCCGCGGCTAGTTCTTACAAAGCCCATTCTATCAGTCCAATTTCCTACCACTTTTTTAAGCAATTGGGGTCTTATGTCAGCAATTGTCCGAGTTATGTTGGCTTCCAAGGCGTCAATAGTTGCTGGTTTATCGGCATAGACCAAAAATTTAACATAACCCCAAAGAAAATAATCTAAAGGCGTTAATCACACGACCTTGGGGGCCAGTTTACAGGTCCGTTCCTTGAAATAATTTTCTCACCGAATTGCTCCCTCAATAAAACAACTGTTGCATTGGATGTATGACATGTGGCGCCGTCCTGTTGGAACCACATCACCTCCAGATTAATACCATTTAAATTGGGAATCAAATAGTTATTAATCATCGCTCTGTAACGGTCCCCATTAACGGTAACACGCTCTCCAGCTTGATTTTTAAAGAAATACGGCCCAATGATGCCACCGGCGCGCTGGCGTACAATCCGCACCATACCGTGCATTTTTCTGGATACAAGGGCAATTGTTCGATCATTTGCGGATTATTTTCACTCCAAATTCGGCAATTCTGTTTATTAACATAACCATTTAGCCAAAAATGAGCTTCGTCCTTAAACAAAATTTTACGGTTAAATTCTGGGTCAAGTTGCAATTGATTTTGAGCCCATTCAGCGAACGTAAGACGCAAACGTGGGTCTTGCGGATTGAGTTCTTGGACAAACTGGATATTGTAAGGCACCAGACCAAGATCTTTACGCAAAATTTTCCACATAGTCGAATAACAAAGCCCAACTTCCTGCGAACGTCGACGAATTGACAAATTTGGGTCTTCCTCAACACTGCCAGCAACAGCGGCGATATTTTCTTGGGAACGCATAGTTTTTCGCCTAGTTTTTGTTTTATCGAGCAGCATGAAATGTGTCCCAAATTTTTTGATGATTCGGTAAATACATCGCTCGGTTGGGCGATTATGTATACCATAAAATTCACGAAGTGCTCGATAAGTTTTACGCACAGAACTCTGGCTTTGATAATAAATTTCTACAATTTGCAAGCGTTGCTTAGACGTTAAACGTTCCATAATAATTTGTCAGACTATGCTGAGTAATTTTGACACTAAGAGCGCGCAAACTCACAATTCGTTTGAAAACGACTCCTCTCAAAAGTTCTGACACTCTAAAAAAATCACCCTTTACAAACTTCTGTATACAGTTATACAGCTGTACTGCTCCAATTTCTCAAACTTTTTACCCTAAAAAAAGCTTTACCCCTGACGAAAAATGTTGATGACTAAAAAACTAAAAAAAGGCCTTGCCTCTACGAACTTTCCAACTGTACCGTTCCAATTTTCGCAACTAATACATTTACTGACCAAAAGACAAAAATAAATGAACGATTAAACTAAATTAAATTGTTTGATATTTACAAATTTAAAAAATCTATATAAAACATTTTACTATTCCTTAAAACGACTTTTGTTTGATTAACGCAGTCGTCCCTCCGAAGTGACTGATCGATTTCGTGCTTTTTAGCACTCTTCAGAGCCACATATCGGTAGTAGGGACAACTACGAAAATCAAATCCTTGCCATATATCTCTATATAGAGTTTAAAAATCGTTGTAAGGAAAAGCAAAAACAGCTAGCGACATCTACTGCTCAAAGCAGAGACTGGATAAACCTATCGACAGTCCAAAAAAGGAAGCAGTTATTGGTTTCAAGAACCTATTGCACGCTGTCGATAGGGGGCAGATTAATCAATGCCACGGTGGACATTGCCGCCAATTGAAACCTAAACGCTAGGAGGTCACCTTTTACAGTGGTATCTGAATTAATAAACTAAATTAAATTGTTTGATATTTACAAATTTAAAAAATCTATATAAAACATTTTACTATTCCTTAAAACGACTTTTGTTTGATTAACGCAGTCGTCCCTCCGAAGTGACTGATCGATTTCGTGCTTTTTAGCACTCTTCAGAGCCACATATCGGTAGTAGGGACAACTACGAAAATCAAATCCTTTCCATATATCTCTATATAGAGTTTAAAAATCGTTGTAAGGAAAAGCAAAAACAGCTAGCGACATCTACTGCTAAAAGCAGATACTGGATAAACCTATCGACAGTCCAAAAAAGGAAGCTTTTCCTTACAACGATTTTTAAACTCTATATGGAAAGGATTTGATTTTCGTAGTTGTCCCTACTACCGATATGTGGCTCTGAAGAGTGCTAAAAAGCACGAAATCGATCAGTCACTTCGGAGGGACGACTGCGTTAATCAAACAAAAGTCGTTTTAAGGAATAGTAAAATGTTTTATATAAATGAACGTTGTTTAAAATAAATTAAAAATATATAGTGGATGTACAAAATGACATGCTGGATAAAAGTTATTTAGTTACTATAGTCCGTCCAATTATGCAAGATAGTAGTTTAAAATTTTTAAGCTACATCATTCGTTAAAAACTCGTACCTTTTAACATATAAAATATTACGACATTTTTTGTCTATGACAATGATTGACGGTCGTTGAAGCTAATAAAAGAAGAGAAAGTTACATACAAAATGGTTATTCTTAATGTTATTTTGTATGGTATTGAAAAAGGCAATTTTTTGGTTTATTCTTCATACACTCACACTAAATTAGCATATTCTACATATTGTATAAACGTAAATTATATTGAATACAAGGAAAACGTCAAATTTTTAGGTTACAACTACAACTTAAGACCTATCCAGAGGCTCGCATAACAACCATTACAAGATACATGACGACACATCAAGCCAATCCTGGCATCGCATTCTTATATTCTATGCTTGTTATGCTAGTCTTTGGATAGGCCCTTTTCAGGAAAACAGTACCGAAATCTGTTAAATTTTTGATACACTACGATTTATGTATAATTATGCTATTTATGAGCTCTGTGGTGTAAAACGGGCCGCGTCCCTTACTATCTTGCATAACTGGACGAAGTATAGCTTCCAACAGCCCTATATATTGGAAAACTTTTTATTCGGATTTATACTGTCAATTATAATTATTGTCAATCACTTAATAGCAATGCCTATAGTTTTACGAGGGTTACAAAGTTTGGACATTACGATAATCTTTTATTATACTATTCACAGCGCAAGCGCTAGAATAGTATTATACGGTAGTTTCGAATTTTCCAAAATCGCTAAAAAACCTCCTAGACAAAAAATTGTAGGATACAAATGTGTTTCACGAAAAAATAACAAACTTTTTTTGAAAATATCCGTCTGTCAGTCGGTCTGAACACGTTTTTGTGTACAAGATAACTCAAGAACAAATAATGCGATTGACTCGAAATTTTCAGAAAAAATCAAGTTCTGTGAGGGGTAGATCCCTATTGTTTTTAGAAGTAATCCCCCCAAAACAAAAAACTTATGTGGGTCAAACTTTTTTTAAAAAATGAAAAAACTACCTGTTTTAATTTTTTTTTCAATTTTTTTTTAATTTTTCGCAAAAAAAAAATTAAAAAACTACTTTATTTTTTTAATTTTGTTTATTTTTTTTTTTTTTTTCAAAAATTTCGTTTTTAAAAAAACGATTTTTTTTTTAAATTGTTAAACTTTTTTTTTTGATTTTTTTTATTTTTCTGTTTTTTGCAAAAAGAAAATTAAAAAAAATTGAAGAAATTTTTTGTATTTGTTTTTTTTTGAAAAAAATTGGGAAAATGCAACATACCATTTTCTGTGAATAGTAAATAAAGAAATTACGTATCTTCATAGCTTGCTTTTACTTTTTTATATTATAAGCATAATTATACGCCTGTTTTTATAGGCCCATAAGAGGTTAGTATATTTTCCTCTAGGTTGCCAACAGGAAAAATGAATATCGTCAATTTCTGTGCAAATGTCAACATCGCTTAATTGTTTAGTTTTCTACAAAATTTTGTTTTTAGTTTTATTTTTACCGTGTTGAAATTGTGGCTTGGTTACTTGCAGTGAAAAATTGAAGAGCTGCGCTATAAAAGATATCAAAATATCATTTATTCTTTGAATTTCAAACATGCCGAAAATTGTAATGTCAACCCAAAACAAAAATCCCTACATCATGATGACCGATACATCGGTAATCAATTTAAATGTACCTTTTTTAAAATTTCAGAGCAAAATAGAAAAAATAGTATAAAGCACTCGTTTTATAACACATTTTAGAGCACTAGTACTTTAGAAAACTCAACGCAAGCGGCTCGTTTTCTAAACTTGTACTCGTGCACTAAAAATCGGTGTTATGAAACTAGTACTTCAACTTACTATTATTCTATTGTATTAAGGCGTCCTTGATTGTATTGAATATGTGTATACATATATGTAAATTTTAACCTTGTGTATGATAAAAACATTTATTTACAAAGTTTTTTTTTATATTTATTGTTTAGTTTTCTACAAAATTTTGTTTTTAGTTTTATTTTTACCGTGTTGAAATTGTGGCTTGGTTACTTGCAGTGAAAAATTGAAGAGCTGGCTATAAAAGATATCAAAATATCATTTGTTCTTTAAATTTCAAACATGCCGAAAATTGTAATGTCAACCCAAAACAAAAATCCCTACATCATGATGACCGATACATCGGTAATCAATTTAAATGAACTTTTTTTAAAATTTCAGAGCAAAATAGAAAAAATAGTATAAAGCACTCGTTTTATAACTCGTTTTTAGAGCACTAGTACTTTAGAAAACTCAACGCAAGCGGCTCGTTTTCTAAACTTGTACTCGTGCGCTAAAAATCGGTATTATGAAACTAGTACTTCAACTTACTATTATTCTATTGTATCAAGGCGTCCTTGATTGTATTGAATATGTGTATACATATATGTGAATTTTGACCTTGTGTATGATAAAAACATTTATTTACAAAGTTTTTTTTTATATAATTTTTATTGTAATGTTGTTCAATAAATACAACCCAAAAAGCCTATATACAGAGCGGTCCAAAAGTCACCCCCTCCCCCTCTTAACTTTTGAACCAGTTGAGATATCGACTTAAAATTTGGAACTTTTTAATAAGACAACTTAAACTATCTTTTAGCATATATTTAATACTTTCAGCTCTTAAAATGTGGGCAGGGGGGCATGGGGGCACATTTTTTTAAATGGAAAGGGGGGTCGTGTAATAGATTATTTTAAAGCTTATAAAATTCTCCATTTAATTCCATTTTTTTTAAATAAAAAAAAAAATTGGGTTTAAAATGGGGTTGAAAATGGGTATTAATGTCAAAATTCCTCTATAAAAAACAAATAATTTTTTAAAAATGCCTAATTTCATCATAAAAAAATGTTATTTATACTTTTAAACTAATTTTAGTTGATATAAATAAAAATTTATAAAAAAAAAACTTAAAAAATCGAATGTTTTAGCACAAAAAATTGAAAAATCAAAACCTTAAAAAACATTTTTAAAAAATTTAAAAATGTTATCTTAAATAGAGAATTTTATAAGCTTTAAAATGATGTATCACACGACCCCCCTTTCCATTAAAAAAAATGTCCCCCCTTGCGTCCCTGCCCACATTTTAAGAGCTGAAAATATCAAATATATGCTAAAAGATAGTTTAAGTTGTCTTATTTAAGAGTACTAAATTTGAAGTCGATATCTCAACTCGTTCAAAAGTTAAGGGGGGGGGGGTGACTTTTGGACCGCACTTTATTTTCGAAATAACAGTTTTTTTTATAAACATTGTTGTAAATACGTTTGTATTAACTAAAAACTATCTTTGGGTAAATTGTATTTATTAGATAAGCAACAGTTAAACACTGCTATTTATTATCATCAACATAATTATTTCACTGTTTGTTTTGTTTTATGCAACTATAATGTTTGTTTTATTTATTTATTTATTTATTTATTTATTTATTTGTTTATAGTCATTCTGGGACCTCTAAGGTGTTTTATACCATAATAGACTGGTTACATTACAAAAAATTATAGTGCTACATACTATTTCATTCCATTCCAATATTTTAAAAAATATGTTCCTCTGTTCTATGTTTTATACCGTTCATTCCATGCACTTTCTTCACATTGTGTGAATACATTCCAGAAGTTTATTAAGCAGCAAATACCATAATTTTGTAAAATTAAAATTCTCTAAAATAATTTGACTTTGACAGTTATGTAACTATAATGTTTACATGCAGTCTACTTTATGTCATAGAGAAGGAAAGAGAACCATTAGTCCAGCCTGCGCAAGATTATTTTTTTCGACAGAACGGGGCAGCGAAATGACGTAACGCAATATATCTGACCTTGCGCAGTACGCATCTCTATCAGCTGTGAAATGCTGTCGGTCGTAAAACAATTCATCACCCCAATATTCATTTGTCTTATCTCCAAAAATCCCCCAGTAAAAATCTTAAAATGTCCAAAAATAGAGATATGGCAAACCAATACTGGGGTGACGAATTATTGGTAGTTCGTTTATACTGTCAGACCGTCGTTTGTTTCTGTTCATTTTTTGACTTCTACTGTGTTTTAATTATTTTTTTGCTGCATTTGTTTATAACTTTAAACCTAACCTGTATTGTTGCTTTATGAAGAGCAAAGGGTCAATTCCTGGTATACTCAAAGTAGGTGTACAAAATCCCGAAACTCAAACACCTCGAAAAATTCTTATAAAATAATTAAAAAAAAACTATTTCGACGTTTCTTCGTAGATATTTATTGTTTTTTTTTTAATTTTTTACAATTTTTATTTGAAACACAAAACTAAGGTTGAAAAATACTCGTCAAAAACAACAATAGTAGTGCGCATGTGCAAGTTTATCTCAGATGCGCTAGATACATTTATCACAGTATTCCGCAACGGCTATGGAGGTCTCTCCTTGTCTATGCTTTATGTATACATAAACATGTAAAGAGCTGAAGCCGAGGCTGAATTGTTAATATGGTGTTCCATAGGCGCCGACTTTGGGGTGCCCGGGCTCCATGGCTCCACGCTGGAATGAAAATAGGGACACCTGCCCTCCTTGGCAGATTGTCAGTACTCTTGTATAAAAAATTTATATAAAATATTTAAAAAATAAAAAAAACATTTAAAGTATTTTATTTATTATTTTGTTTATTTGTTTTTAAAATATATTTTTAGCCTTTGCTCTTAAATACATAGTGCTAGTGAAATGTTTTCTACGGCTCGTGTTAATGACTTCCTAGTTATTCGTAGATTCCGGGCTTTTGGGTTCCTTGATCGGCTGTATTAATCTTCCAACCTCTTTATTGTGGCTCTGCTGATGAGTGGCATTCTGTGGCGTTCCAATCTATGGCAAACCTGGAGTAGAGTTTTAATGGGGGGACGGGATCTCTTTTGAACTTTTGTATATTGGCTAATTATTAATTTTCTTGTACATATTTTGTATGTTTTGTATTTTTTGTACATGGCCCTATGGGCTGAAATAAAGGATTATTATTATTATTATTATTATTATACCATCTACGTATTTTGCCGGGAAAATGCCATCTAAACATTTACAACTATATATTTATAAAAACATTTTTCTTAAATAAAATCTATAATTTATTTGAAGCGTAGTTATATATTTATATTATTGTTATTAATTTAAGCCATTTCGCCTCAATGATTATTTATACTAATAAAAATCTAAAACAGAAATAATAAGTAATAACGAAAAATCTGCAGGGTCATGGGTTAGATACCTCCCGATAGACGACTCTATCGTCTTCGCCGGCCAAATCAAATCCACTCTTAAGTGCACCCATTGCGGCCATTGTTCCGTCACATTTGAACCATTCTGGGACCTTTCTCTTGCTCTCCCACAACGGACCGGTCAGTTAAGGCTGACAGAATGTTTAGAATTCTTCACAAGGGAAGAGACGTTGGACAACGATGAAAAGCCTACATGTTCTGGATGCAACGAGCGCCGAAAATGCACCAAATCCTTTACAATTCAAAAACTCCCGAAAATCTTAGTAATCCACCTCAAACGCTTCTTCCAAACTGAACAGTTTCAGAGAAAGCTCAGCGTCACCGTAGACTTCCCTTTAATAGGTTTATATATGAACAATTATACCGCAGAGTCCGTTACACCCTGCAGATACAATTTATACGCTATTTCAAATCACAGTGGTACCACTTATAGCGGTCACTACACCGCCTACTGTAAACATCCCTATAATTACACATAGCACGAATACAACGACTCTAGGGTATCTTCAATTTCACCAACATCCATCGTATCAGGGGATGCTTACGTTTTATTTTACGAACAAGAAGGTCAGAAATCATATATTTGAAGAGTTTATTTTATTTTCTTTTTTTACTTATTTGTTATTATTATTTTACTTTATTGTTAATTAATTTTTTTAAGTTACTATGTATATTTTATTTTGAGTAAATGTTATATCCATTTATTGCATTAAACAGAAAATAAAATTAAAATGTTCTTATCAGGCGCACCTATTTCTAAATGCGCTGGTAAGGTATTGCGTTTAAAATAATACTCACTGCTATATCTTCTATACCTAAAGAAATATTAGTCAATACCTTACCAAATCTAAAAATTACAAATGAAAAACTAAATAAAAGTTAACTTCTAACGTTTCGGGATCTAATCTGATCCCGTTTTAAAAGAAAATATTAGTTTTCTAAAGAGCAGTGAGTATTATTTTAAACGCAATACCTTACGAGCGCATCTAGAAATAGGTGCGCCTGAAAGAACATTTTAATCTTATTTTCTGTTTTAGATTTTTATTAATATAAATATATATTGAGGCGAAATGGCTCAAATTAATAATAATATAAACATTTTTTTTAGACTAAATTATTTTATAACAAAGTAATAAAAAAACAGTTATAAGTAAATTTATGTGACAGCAACTGTTGCTCAAAGTTTTAATTTTTCAACTATTTTAATAATTTTTTTATTAAATTTTAAATAAATTACACAAAAAATTCGTATAGATCTTTCTAATCAAAAATTTTATTTAATCCTTTGTCTAAAAATGCTTAGTTTCCGAGATATTTGAAAATTTATTTAAAAATAAAAGTAAAAATTGTCAGTAGTAATATCATAAGTGCATGTTGAATTATCAATAATTTTTGTACTGTATTAAAAAAATATTTTGCTTGGCAATTGTTTGAGTGCATTTTTCGTGTTACAAAATTCCGAGACCACAGGTCGAGTGATTTTGACGAAAAATGCCAGAAAACAATTTCCTTAAGCAAAATATTGTTTTATATATAGTAAAAAAATTATGTATAATTCAACATGCACGAATGGTATTTTGAAAGACTATTTCACAAACAAAATAAGGAAGTATATAATTTTACAATGTTTTATTTGTTTCATATTTAAATTAAAAATTTAAGAACTAAATAACAATATCTCTTTACAACTATAATTGAAAATTTAAATCTCAAATTTGCCGCCCTTTTTAAATCCACGATGTTTGCGAATGTTGCCAAGTCTAAACTTTGCTCGAGGGATATTTTATGCTTGAGATTATTCCAATAAAATAGTTGTTATCACATATATTAGCATTTAAATAAAGATCATTGCTGTTTTTGTTTAAAAAGTTTAGTTTTCAACTGAAAAGAAATAAAATAACGGGTGTTTCCACCCGTAAAAAAACAATTTCGTATCGGTTTCTAATAAACTTTGACAACGCTGTACTGTTACCAGCGCAGTCATTTGATGTTTATTCTTTACTGCAAATATATTTTTAATAAATAAGTGTTTAAATTAGTTTTTAGTGGCTTGTTTTTAATATCAAGATTCAATTAAACAAATTAAAATTTATGAATATCAGTGATTTAAAGCTTTTAAAATGGATAGTGCATAAAATATATTATATTATCTGAAATTAATTAGGATGTTTTGATTATAAAATAACCATTTATATTGCTTATCAATAAAAATAAATCAACTAAAGGTAAGCTTCACGAATTAAAAACACATTTTGCAAAAATATAACATTTATAATAATAAGAAATGTCAGTAACTGCCAGTTTCTTGTTTCCATAGTAACCAAGTAATAATTGCATATGTGCAAAAATTATCAGATTCATTTTGATCTGATTGGTCAAAAAACTAAAAATGCAAGGTTTTGATTGGCCTATATATTGTTTGTGAAATAGTCAATAAAATTTAATTTAATCCCTTATTTTCACTGTTAAAAAAGTTGTTTAACAATATAAGTTCTAATTATTTGTTTTGAATAAAAAGGTTTAATAAACATGTGCTTAAAAATGTTAGTTTCGGAGTTATGGACATTTGACTGCTAAAATGCATAACCAGTCCGATACTGGATGATACGGTGTTTCATATAACTTGTCACTGGTGACAAGAGTGCACTCCCGGCACAATGTATACATTATGACTATAGAAATGTAGTATATAGACAACCTCATAGTTCAAAAGCCATTGAAGCGTTAGGTTTGACCCTATAATACCGTAACACACATGCTAGAAGGGATAAATTATTTTTTTATTTATATTATTCATTTTTAAATATATAATAGTATATTAAACTACTAGTTTCATAACACCCGTTTTTAGCGCACGAGTACAAGTTTAGAAAACGAGCCGCTTGCTTAAATAATAATGTTTGGATTTTGCTGATTTTTTTAGCACCTATTAAATTTATTAATATATATTATTAAGCTTAAAAAAAAGCACTACCTATTGATAAAAAGTTATTCTTGAATTTTGTTCATATTTACCTCAGTTCACGGTATGCGTTTATATCTAACTTTTCATCCCTGCAGGGTGTATAGTTGTAAATTTACGTGTTCATATTTGTTTCAATTTACGCAATATGACACGTGGGTAGTCATGACCGTGACCCGGAAGAAACCACCCCCACAACGACCTACTTCCGGTATCTGTCGGGCCTCATCAAACTTTGTTTGTACATGAACATTTCACTTGTAGCTCCTGAAGGTAAAGGTCTGAAATTTACTCAGGATTATCTTATTTTAGCCTAAGAGCTGGTGATCATTTCCATTACAATATTTTCTCCCTGCTGTATTTTATATACAGGGTGATCAATAACTGACATGCCAAAATTTAAAAGGTGATTCTGCAATCAAAAATATCAAAAAAAATGTCCTATAAAGGTTGGTCGGCAAATGAGCCCTAAGGGAGCTACGGCCCTTTAAAATTGTAATAAAAATAAGGTTTTTAATTAATAACTCTGGTACCCTTTAAGCTAGAGCGACGAGCTTTTGCACGTATACTAGTATTAATAGGGGCAATTTTTGAGCCAAACTTTTTTAAGTGTAATTTTTTTTGGATTTTTTGTAAAAAATATGGATTCCTTGAGTAAAAATATATAAAAATGTCATATAGAGTAACACTGCAGAATTGATGCACAAAATCATGGTGAGCCCCAAATAAGCTTTATGCTTGTGCTAACAGATATTTTTATACTTTTTTAGACATATTTATTATTTATGTCGAATGAATATTGATATTCAATATTTTATATGTTTTAAAATTGTTAATATTAAATAAAAGTAATTTTTTATTAATTTTTCGTGGAGATCGCCATCTATGCAAAGCAAAAATGTGTAACTAACTTCACAAGTGTTTATAAATTTAAAGATGGTGGCAGTTTTGTCGTGGAAAATAAAATATACAATTGTTAATAAAAAAGGTAAAATTATGAATAAAATAGTATACAAACCTCGGCGGAAAATTTAATTTTTCCTTCGGGAATTAGCAGACTGCAGGGCTACGCCCCTTGGTCAGCTAAATTTCCTTCAGGAAATGAAACATTTTCCACCTTGGTATGTAATATACCATTTCTTTTTTGATACACGACGCACTATGATGCCAAAGGGAAAAAAAGTGTCCATAAAGAGTCAAATGAAAATGAGGGTCAAAAACCATTTAAAGTTATTAACTATACTTTTCTGCATTAGAAAAACTAATTAATTTTATTTGCAATAGATATGCAAGAATACAATATTCATCTCGATGCACAACGGTTGCTCACCTATTTTGACATACTTACACAAAAAAATCCCAATTTCTAAACAACAACAACGCACGTATATGCGTGCGGAAAGAGGCATCTTTTCATAGCTCATAGGAAAAAAAATTTTGACTACTACTGGATTTTGGCTCATAATTCTGCAAAATGCTGTATCATTTAAAATTTTGCATAAAAATTTAATAAAATTAAATTAAATTATGTTTTAATAAATTATTATTAAGTTTAACTTGGATAAATAAGTTTTAAATTGGGTAATATAAACTTAAACAATAACCTTAGACATTTATTTTCATGAAAATTTATGTTTAAGTATATTGATTTCACGCAAAGTACAATAATTTACAACTATAATTTTCTCGTAGTTTTATGATATAAAATTTTTATTGACTATTTCACAAACAATATATAGGCCAATCAAAACGTTGCATTTTTAGTTTCTTGACCAATCAGATCAAAATGAATCTAATAATTTTTGCACATATGTGCATATTATGCAATTATCACTTGGTTACTATAGAAACAAGAAACTGACAGTTACTAACATCTTAATAAATGTTATATTTTTGCAAAATGTGTTTTTAATTTGTGAAGCTTATTTTAGTTTATTTATTTTTGTTGATAAGCAATATACATGCTTATTTTATTACCAAAACATCCTAAGTATAAACCCTAATTAATTTTAGATAATATATTATATTTTATACACTTTCCATATTAAAAGCTTTAAATCACTGATATTTATAAATTTTAATTTATTTAATTGAATCTTGGTATTAAAAACAGCCCACTAAAAACTAATTTAAACACTTATTTATTAAAAATATTTGCAGTAAAGAGTCACGGAAATCAAAACATCAAATGACTGCGCTGGACCAGTACAGAGTTGCCAAAGTTTATTAGAAACCGAAAAGAAATTGTTTTTTTACGGGTGGAAACACCCATTATTTTACTTCAGTTTGAAACTAAACTTTTTAAACAAGAACAGCAATGATATTTATTTTAATGCTAATATATGTGATAACAACTATTTTATTGGAATAATCTCAAACATGAAATATCCCTCGAGCAAAGTTTCGACTTGGCAACATTCGCGAACATAGTGGATTTAAAAAGCGCGGCAAATTTAAGATTTAAATTTTTAATTATATTTGTAAAGTAATATTGTTGTTTAGTTCTTAATTTTTTAATTTAAATATGACACAACATAAAACATTGTAAAATTATATACGTCCTTATTTTGTTTGTGAAATAGTCTTTCAAAATACCATTCGTGCATGTTGAATTATACATTTTTTTTAAGGAAATTGTTTTCTTGGATTTTTCGTCAAAACTCCTCGACCTGGAGTGTCGGAAATTTGTAACACGAAAAATGCACTCAAACAATTACCAAGCAAAATATTTTTTTAATACAGTAAAAAATTATTATTATCGATAATTCAACATGCACTTATGATATTACTACTGATAATTTTTATTTGAGTTTTTCATTAATATTTCAGTGAGCGTTTAATCAAGTTATCTGGCTTATCCGAGTTATTCGATAGTTATCTGAAAATTTGGTTGATATTAGAATAAAATTAGGCCGTAAAATTACCTTAAAGTTATTAGATTTATTTTAATTACCCAGCTTACCCGGCATTATCCGAACTTTAAATTAAACCGGACCTCATGAATGCCCTCTTTAAGTTTTCAAAAAGTTTTATCCAATTCCGTTCATCCGTTCCAAAGTTATGCCGGATCAAACAAAGTGACACGTCTAATTGATAACGTCCTCCTTTTTTGGAAGTCGGTTAAAAATATAATTTTCATCTATCAGTTTTTTGACAATTAAATTTTTACTTTATATAATTTCAGATTTAAATAATTTCGAGCCATTTGATCTGAATACTACGTACATGTTTTTATTATTTATTTCTCTGTGTGTATTGCCAAAAATGGCGTTTAACCTCAATAAAAGTTGTACTCTTTAGCTATGGACATGATAGAACTCAATTTGATAAAGTGACGTTTAACTGCTTCGTGCTTGGGATAGATTAAATTGTAATTTATATAAAAAATATATAAATTATTATTAAATATCGATAGAAAAAAATTAATTACTTAGAAATTCAAGTCACACTAGGCAACAAATCGCAACTTTTCTTTTTGCCCTGATCTAAATAGTATATTATTTTACTAAGAGGAAAAGTGAAGCTTTTTTTTACTAGTCTGTAGAATTTACGGACGATGCAAAGCGGAGTCCGGAAACTACAGACTAGTAAATAAAACCCTTTCGAAATAAACTTAAACCTTCCTTAGCTCATTTAAAATTTTTCCGTAGGCTAAATCGTACAATTTTTGCGATTTCGATGGTAACTTGTCTAATATAGCATTTGTAATTTCGGAGAGATTTGTAGGTGTATAAACCACATATTCTTCTTTAATAATTTTTAATCAATTTCACACAAGGGTTTTGCACAGAATCTCGAGTCAACCACCTGTTTACATAATAAATAAACAAGTTTGAAGTATGGCAGTCATCAAAGTCAAAGACTGCTGCCGCCAGTGGTGGTTTGCTAACTTTTTTTACTGCGTACAACAATGAACTCATTTTTTTACTGTATAAAAATTGATCACTTCTAACTAGTGTGTTCAGTGTGTTCTAAAATATGAACATTTTAATACGCTTGAAGAAAAAGTAAATTATTCTTACTAATTCTCGAGGACGTAGTATAGGCTGGGGCGAAAAATTTTTTTGTTGAGAAAATCCAGGATGGCTAGTAAAAAAAAGTTGTAGTATGTTTAGAGAAACTTACCTGCAAAAATTGAGATTTAAAAAAAAATGGTGAGCCCAATGGGGCCCGCTTTGGCTTTTAAGTTTTTATTCTTCTCTTTTCAAATTTTTATTTTTTATTACACAAAAACCTTAATAATGGACATTTTTAAAATGGGAAAGTAATTTAGGATAATAAAGAAACATTGATAATTTTTTTTATACCTATACAAAATGTAGAGTTTTTTGTAGGGGCTGAAAAAATTACTCTTTATCCTAATATAGGTCAAAAAAACTGGTACCTAGAACAATTCCTTAATAAACCTATTTTAAAGGTCCATAGTTATTTTAGTTAAATATTATACAGTGTGTCAAAAAAATAGTACCAACTTGTTACATTTTAGTTGTGAAATTTTCGTTTCTGCCGCCCCCCCCCCTAGCATCATTACTGGTAGTTACCCGCTTAAGCGTTTGTAAACCTAATATAAAACAAAGTGAAAAAGTTATACAGTGCGTGCATTAAGTCTGGAATCACCCGATTAACTTTTTAGTTACAAGTAAAACACAAAAACCCTCGGATAGGTCGATTTTTATTTTTAATTTTGCAAATTATGGTGTAATAAAAGTTATTAAAATTTGCACCCCCTTGCACCCGCACCCCCCAACTTTTTTTTTTCAAATAGCAACCTACCCCTTGTGACACTTCGTTGGAAAGGTAATTTAATAAGCTTTCCAACGGTGTATAATAAAGCCTAATTTGGTAAAGGGCTAATGATAAAATGCACAATTTAGTTTATTATAAAGACATGTGAAGTATAACTTTAGTTCACTATAAATGTTCAAATTGATGTCCTTCAGCTCTTTGACAGTGGACAGTAAAAAAACGGGATTAAAATCGATTAAATAGTAAACATAAAATTGGTCAATAAAAAGAAAAAAAATTGGATTTTTCAACAGGGTATAAAATATTACAATAAGTTTAAAACAACCTTATTTAGATTCTCAGGAAGGTGCCAAGTAGAAAATAGGGCAACAATTACCATATTATGCGTAATATTTCACACAAACAATGTTTAAATAAAACATGCGTTTTTTCATAGACCCTTTAACAAATTAGGCTTTATCATACACTGTTGGAAAGCTTATTAAATTACCTTTCCAATGATGTATCACAAGGGGTAGGTTGCTATTTGAAAAAAAAAGTTGGGGGGTGAGGGTGCAAGGGGGTGCCAATTTTGATAACTTTTTTTAGACCAAAATTTGCAGAATTAAAAATAAAAATCGATCTATCCGAGGGTTTTTGTGTTTTACTTGTAACTAAAAAGTTAATCGGGTGATTCCAGACTTAATGCACGCACTGTATGTCTGCAAATTTGACAAATTGGTCTAGAGAAAAAAATTTAATAGAAGTTTAAGCTCACTCTTATAAATTTTTGTATTTCTTTATGAAGCACTTCTTTTAACTTTTGCGTTTGGATAGATAGAAAATTACCTTTGTTAAATAAAGTTTTATTGCTTAAATTATTCATATTTACAAAATACCTAAAGGCTTTTCGTATTAGTTACCAAAGTTGCGTTTATGGTTATGATTTGCAATAGATCGGTTAAAATTATTTTCCAATATATCTAAATGTGTTGGTTACACTAGCAGTTACTGTAGTAAACATAACCTATAAGCAGTGTATTTTGTTTGTTCTATCAAGATAAAAAGTCGATAGATTTTGGTCAAAATACAACAATTTCGTTTTAATTTGTAAATAGAAATGATAAGATCTAAAAAACAGTAGTTTATACTGCAAATGTTTACACATAAGAAAGAAAGAAAGAAGATAATAGAAAAAGATGTAATAATAACCAAATGCCATAACCGCTCTCAAAGCACGGTCATATATTTTACAACCAATTGGTTTAACCGCACGCAAATAAAGTATTCCGAAATCAAACGGTAAATACCAAACCTATGCAAAACTTTAGTTACGTAATACGAAAAGCCTTCTAGAAATAAGTTGGGCTAAAAAGTTTATTTAATTTTTTTTTATCTGACGATTTAAACGAACGAACCTAAAGTGTTGCTGCTACAGAAATATACCTACTTTGATACACGGATCTGTGGATACGGAAAATATGTGAAGAATGTGTGCAAGTGAGAGACCCGTTGCAGGCACGCACGCCTTATAACGCTTTTGACTGAAAGAAGAGAGCGCTCATGACACCTCCCACTTTCGTCGGAGACTTTGTGTCATGTGGAGAACTATATATTACAGTTGGAGACCTAAATAAAGGGTTGAGGCACGAAGTGCCGAGGAAAAGTGCTATTTTTCGGGAGACTTGTATACTATTTTATTCGCAACTGTTTTTATTTAAAATGTGCTTTACTATTCTTTTTTAAAACCTAGGTGTTCAAATACAAATAGAGACTAAATTAAATTGTTTGATATTTACAAATTTAAAAAATCTATATAAAACATTTTACTATTCCTTAAAACGACTTTTGTTTGATTAACACAGTCGTCCCTCCGAAGTGACTGATCGATTTCGTGCTTTTTAGCACTCTTCAGAGCCACATATCGGTAGTAGGGACAACTACGAAAATCAAATCCTTTCCATATATCTCTATATGGAGTTTAAAAGTCGTTGTAAGGAAAAGCAAAAACAGCTAGCGACATCTACTGCTAAAAGCAGAGACTGGATAAACCTATCGACAGTCCAAAAAAGGAAGCAGTTATTGGTTTCAAGAACCTAATGCACGCTGTATATAGATTTTTTAAATTTGTAAATATCAAACAATTTAATTTAGTTTATTAATTCAGATACCACTGTAAAAGGTGTCCACCTAGCGTTTAGGATTCAATTGGCAGCAATGTCCACCGTGGCATTGATTAATTTGCCCCCTATCGACAGCGTGCATTAGGTTCTTGAAACCAATAACTGCTTCCTTTTTTGGACTGACGATAGGTTATCCAGTCTCTGCTTTTAGCAGTAGATGTCGCTAGCTGTTTTTGCTTTTCCTTACAACGACTTTTAAACTCCATATAGAGATATATGGAAAGGATTTGATTTTCGTAGTTGTCTCTACTACCGATATGTGGCTCTGAAGAGTGCTAAAAAGCACGAAATCGATCAGTCACTTCGGAGGGACTGTGTTAATCAAACAAAAGTCGTTTTAAGGAATAGTAAATTGTTTTATACAAATAGAGACAACAATTTTATAATACGTTTTTCTTTTCAGTTCTTTTCATATTTACCAAAAATCATTTTTACTGCATCTTAGGGAACGTTCAAGTATTACGTAACGCTCCTAGGGGGGGTGATGGTCATTTTTGAGTGTTACGCCCATGTTAATGGTATAGGAAATTAGCGTTACAGGGGGGGGGGGGAGTCCAAAATGATCAAAATTTGCGTTAAGTAATACTTGAACGTTCCCTTTCTGAGAAAAGCCCAATGATATAAAATTGGAGTTTGACATACGCGTAACCCAAAAACACATCCCCAAAATTACCACAAAAACTATATGTTATAAGGTAAGCTTACAAGTCAAAAGTTTATAACAATTATTATCCTTCTCAGCCTAAAAAAAAAAAATAATAAAATAATATATTATGATCCAAGGACGATAAATAATGTTTCTCGGTTGCATGCGGAGATTGTGAATCGAGGCGTGAACCGAGATTCATTACCGCATTAAACTGAGATATATTTTACTTCCGTGTATCATACGCTATTTTTTATTCGGTTGTAAACATATTTTTAACAAAAAAAGGTAAAAATAATAAATAAAATTAGTTTTAATTTGGTTTTGTCTAGTGAATTATCCACAAGGGGCCGCAAGTTAATGAACTTGAACTTGAACTATGTCTAGCAGTCATTAAAATATTAAGGATTATGATAAATAAAGCTCTCAATATAGTTCTCTGGATGAAAGAAAGTCTCCGACGAAAGGGGGAGAAATCATTCGCGCTCTCTTCTTTCCATCAAGAGCGTTATACGGCGTGCGTGTCTACAACGAGCCTCCCACTTGCACACACATTCTAAACATATTTCCCGTAGCCACAGATCCGTGCGTCAAACTATAATATAGAGCTTTAGGTATAAAATGTTTTTTTTTTACAATTTTGGCGAAGGCGCAATGCAAAGGACAAACGATAACTACCCGGTGAGTTTTATTTATGTCCATCCCAAAAATTAAGATCCAAACCAAAATGTCATATAGCTGCTATTTCACGCTTTTTTGCGATAATCAGTGAGCATATATATATAGATTGTTGAAAATTAAAATACTTATTAAAAATAAGCATATAATATATGCATATACATATTATGTAGTTTACCTATAAGCCACTAAACTTTGTTTTACATTTATAATTTGATTTGCTGTGTCGGTACTAGGTGCTGGCTTCCAGACAATTTTTTTGTTCGCCTGCGTATCTAGATATAAATAATTCTTATCAGATTACAGGTCGGCCAACATCTAATGTAGTATTTTTTGTGCAACATTAGATGGCGCCATCAATTTGTACGCTCTCAATACAGCAGTTTCTTTATAGATTTAAATAGTTTACCATCTATAAGGCACTAATCTTTATTTCTCATTGTTAATTAGATTAACTACATCACTTTTGGCGAAAGAAAAAAAGCGTAAAATACTCTACAAATAAAGTTTACATGGACATAAAAAAATATTAGTTCAGGAGAAAAACCCTTTTTTTTTTAGCTCTAATTCGCTGTCACTGATCAATTTTTTTTTTCAATATTAGATTTATATATTTTTTAAGCTTAAGTAAGTAAAATTGAATTGTGAGGTCAGGCTAATTGTAGATCTAAATGCCGAGCTCAAGCATGCGCGTAGGTGTCAATGTTACATTGCCAATGTTTACAGATTCAAAAAGTCCAAACCTCCGTCAATTTAAATGCTTCGTTCTTTCCAAAGCATCCGCGTAAAAATGATTTTTTGAATTTAGCTTAAAATGTAAGACTTGATCATCTCGTGTGATACCTACGTCATCGTAATCAGAAAAAAAAACTATATTTAAAAAAATAAAGATCCAAAATAACTCCCATAAGAAAATAGAAATTATATAATTGAAAATGCTAAAGCAGTCGTAGAAAAAAATACTCTGTAAAGTAGTTTTATTTAGTATAAAACAAAATGTTCTGAATAGTAAATAAAACAGAAAAAGTTTTATTTGATGCAAAACTATCAATTTTTTAGATATTATATTCAATAGACGCCAACCTCATAAAAATCGCTCATCTCTCTTCAAGATCTTGCGAGGGCGTTTAGATTTACTAGACAAATTTTGCTAGAGAGTCGCCAAAAAATAAATGCGTAGGAAGAATATTCGGCCAGGCGCCAGAACGACAACGTCCCACATAGTTTGTTTTACTTGGTTTTACTGCATTTTGTAACTTTTTTCAAAATAAGGTTGAGATAGATTAAACTTTTTATGTCCTATTAACATTTTTAAATCAGGGTAATAATATTTCTAGAGGAAAATACTCAAAAGTAGGTTGTTTTTTTAGAGAAATTAATCAATTTTATAGGCAAAATAATACATCTTCATCTTTACTTTTTACCTTTTAGCTATTTTTACTTTTTTTTATTAAGTTGTTAGTCCCAAGACTGGTTTGGGACAGCTCTCGGCCACTAGCCGATTTTGTAACTTCCCTAAAATATTATTATTAATAAGAATAAATAATATATTATTTTATACGCTAAAATTAAACCTAATGATAAAATTTTAAAAACAGAATATTTCCCTTAAAAGGTTTTAACAAGTTTGTTATTTTACATGGCTTGATATGTGATTAATCACCCCGCAATACACCATTATTCATTTGTTTAATATGATATTAGATAAAATCTATGACATTTTGCCGGAAATAGTGTAACACGCAACTAGTTGCATACAGATACATTTATGTCAACCCAGTATGCGAACAAATTAGGCTTATTTTACACAGTTTTATCATAGGTTATATCCCGAGACCTAATGATTTAGCCGGCTAAACTTCAAGTAGCTGTGTTTTTGTTATTTTTGCTTAGAAAATATTAAAAACTTAATAATTGGCATGCCAGAAATTAAGAGGTGATTCTACATACAAAAATATCAAAAAAAGTTCCTATAATGGTTGGTCCGGAAATAAGCCCTAAAGGAGCTACGACCCTTTTTAGGGTACATCTAAAAAGTAGTTTTTATTTAATATCTCTGGAACCCTATAAACCACAATAACGATTTTTTGCACATGCCTTAACATTAATAAATGATTTAGTAATTTTAACCAGGGACGTGCAAAATGGAGGGGGGGGGACGATGACACTTTTTTGCCCCAAACTTTTTTATCAGTAAATTTTTTGATATTTTCATAATAAAATATTAATCTTTGATTAAAAATACATAAAAAAGGTACTACACCGTAGGTCCGAGAAAATTGCAATTAAAGAGGCAATTTCACGTTCTGAGCATCAAAAATCGGAACTTTACTTTTTAAAAGGCTATAACTCCTTTAATATTAAATTTAGGTGTTTTCAATATGTCCATCTTCGAAGGGTCGTAGCTTCCTTAGGGTTCATTTCCGGACCAACCTTTATAGGAACTTTTTTTCAATTTTTTAATGTAGAATCATTCCTTAAAATATCTACATGCGACTCTGTTACACCCTGTATATAAATTACACAGGCCCACAAAAAAAAGTGGGCTGTGCTGGGGTTGAGACCTAACTATTCTTATGTATTTTGGGATGCTGGATACGAATCTCTCATAAAAAAGGCACTTCGTGGGCTTATTTTGTTTCTACACTGAAAAAACTGTCTGGACCCACAAAAAAAAGTGGTCTGTGCTGTGGTTAAGACCCACGGATTTTTATGTATTTTGGGATGCTGAACACGAATCTGCCATAAAAAAGGCACTTCAAGGGCTTATTTTGTATCTACTCTGAAAAAACTGTCTGGGCCCACAAAAAAAGTGGTCTGTACTGGGGTTGAGATCCACTTATTCTTATGTATTTTGGGATGCTGAACACGAATCTGTCATAAAAAAGGCACTTCATTGGCTCATTTTTTTTCTTCACTGAAAAAACAGCATGGGCCCACAAAAAAAAATAGTCGTCTGTGCCGGGGTTGAGACCCACCTATTCTTATGTATTTTGGGATGCTGAACACAAATCTGTCATAAAAAAGGCACTTCATAGGCTCATTTTTTTTCTACGCTGGAAAAACTGTCTGGGGCCACAAAAAAAGAGTGGTCTGTGCTGGGGTTTACACCCACCTATTCTTATGTATTTTAAGATGGTGAATCTGTCATAAAAAATGCACTTCAATGGCTCATTTTTTTGTTTCACTGAAATAATATGAGATTTTTATCATTTTAGACAGTTTTTTCAGTGTAGCAAAGAAATGAGCCCATGAAGTGCCTTTTTTATAACAGATTCGTGTTCAGCATCCTAAAATACATAAGAGTAGGTGGGTCTCAACCCCAGCACAGACCACTTTTTTTATTTTGTGGGCCTGCGTTATATTCTCCAGATAAATTTTTGGAATCATCGTTTTGCTAGACATTAATTTAATTAATAATAGCAATTTGGTCAGTCAGAAAATGGCTGTATTTAGTTGAGTTAGCAATCTAAATGCAAATTCACATCCCAGTATTTTACCTTCTGCTTTGCGGAGTTTAATAGAGATAAGAAGTGCTCCAATTAGAAGCTATATGGACATACTTGGAAACTTGCTTTTTTGCTCGATCCAGATTTATGTTACAGATTAAACTAGTTTGTAAAGGGATAGACAGGTTTTCCCGGGATTTGGGATAAATTAAAAATTAAAAAAGCTGCTTTGTTTTTATACAGGAATTTTTAATTTTATTTATTTTTATTTATTGATTTGGGACCTTACACAATAGTTATTTATGGTACTAGTAGGTAAAGTAAGATATTGTCCAGAGGAGAATGTTTGACCCACGACGGCCGTAGTGGATCAATATTCTTAAGTGGATAATATATATCTATTTACCCACGTGTGCCATACAAAATTTTCTCCAATACATTTTTAATCATAAGAAAATGCGATTTTTAATAACGCGTTTTTATGTACACACAATGATTCATTTCATGATGGCCGCTGTAATATAGTTGGCGGCTACGGTACAAAAAAAAAACAATTGCAAGTCTGACAGTTTAAAATCAAGATTTATTTTACCGCGTGGCATTGTTTTCAAATTAAAAATGGACTATAAAAATGAAAACAGTGTTTTCGTCCCTGCGGACGTTGTGGAAGAAGCAAAAGTAGCTACTTTTAATACTATACCACCCATATACCATATTAGACATTAAAAATAAATTTTATTAATAAAAACTTCCTCTGCAAGTTTAAAAATGCTATAAGTTTTATATCTACAAGTCACAGAATGTCTGCATGTTCCACAGTTTCGTGGCAATATTCTCATGTTTAGGCTAGTCCTTTTTTTTTCATGTAAATAAACTAAATATTTTAATTAGGAAACAAGGACTTTTAGACACAGTTTAGCAATTATTATTCTACATTATAATGTAGAGTTCGTAAAACAGCGCGGTCCGAACAATATGTTAAATTCGTCAGGAGCGCGATACTCACGCCACTATCGCTTCCAAAGAACAAAAATAACAATAGTTATTCGTAATGAATCACGCTATGGAAAATACATCCAATAAATAACATTTCGCGTAGAACGAGTTGCAAATAGGGCTTACGCTATTTCTCCGAGGAAATATCATCTTGGGCCCAAGTACAAGAAGACACCTGGAACAATACAAGTAAGTCCCTTTTGCCTCACGTCACAAAGTCCTTCGATAAAACACCCCAGCGGTTAACATTAAAGGGGTTGTGACGATCTAGGGGCAAGTTTCTATGAAGATATTTCAATTTAGAAGTAGATGTTGCTAGCTGTTTTTACTATTCCTTACAACGATTTTTAAACTCCATATAGAGATATATGGAAAGGATTTGATTTTCGTAGTTGTCCTTACTACCGATATGTGGCTCTGAAGAGTGCTAAAAAGCACGAAATCGATCAGTCACTTCGGAGGGACGACTGCGTTAATCAAACAAAAGTCGTTTTAAGGAATAGTAAAATGTTTTATATAGATTTTTCAATTTGTCTAAAGATGTGGCCTGTGTACCTTGTTCCCCGAGCCCTTCAATTGATATATAAGGGGATTTATCGAACTCCTTGCTTGAAGATGACATAAAATTGAGCTAGAAACTGCTTAATATGGACTACCACTAACTGACCTTAAACCTAACGTGCTATTCCATTAGATGTGACAAGTAAATGCATAATTCATTTTACTGGTTTTCCAAAATGTTATATTCTGATAATTTAAATATCATATTAAAGTGGTGGAATAGTTATAACCTGATGATAATAGGGGTCAATATGCACTGCAAAAAGTAGTAAATTTACCTTTATTGTAACATTGCATCCAAAATTTTGAATAATTTTGGATGCAATGTTACAATAAAGGTAAATTACAAAAAAAAAAATATTTTTTATCCAATACATACAGATAATAAGACAATTACCAGCTTTATTTTAAATAGATAAACCCAATAATAACCCCCGCGTGGCTTTTACTTTAATTAGTGGATAATTATTTATTTTACCCACTCAACTGTCACTTGTCAAATTATTGTCTTGTAAATGTCATTAAAATTTTTAATAAAAATATGAATTCCTAAGCTATTTTTTGGATAAATTAACCTGCGAGGCGGCAGCCAACTACTTTACCCACTAGTACCATAAATAACTATTATTCGATTGATTCTTAAAGCGACACTTTTTGTTCATGTTTTACGGGCGAAAAGTTGAACTTTGTGGCCCTAGGGCCAAAAAGTTTTTTTTTGCCCGCTAACTAAAACTAGTTATTTTTAAGCTTATTAAAAGAAGATGCTTTACCTTTACTGTAATATTCATAAAGAAATATGACCTTTTGGTCACTTTTGGTCTTGAACTAAATGATCTTTTTGGCCAGATAAAGTTATTATAATCATTTCATACAAAATAAAATTTCTTCTACAACATATCCTCAAAAAATATGTTAACCGAATAATCTGTATACATCCATTAAAATAAATTAGAAACACAAAATTTCAATGGTAAAATCAATTTCAATATTTATAATATTCATAGAAAGGTTTCAGAAGTATTAATATTTTCATAACAGACACATTTTAAAAGAAATTGATCAAAAAACGAAGCTAATTTGAAAATAAAACCGCAAGCAAAAGGAAAGATTCAATTGTTTTTGTAGCGATTTGATTGGACAGCAATTTGTCATGGATAACTAGATAAGTAATAAGACAGTAAAAAGAAACATTTTTTGCACTTTAAATTAAGTATATTTTAATAATTTATTATAATTAGTAACAATCGAATAAAAAATATTGTATAACACACGGGCAAACAGTTAAATTTCGATTTCGTAGGTTTATTACCCTCGGGCCGGCCCGATCGGCCTTCCTTTAGGTGAAAAAACTAGAGCACTAGTACTTTAGAAATCTCGCTGCAAGCTGCTTGTTTTCTAAACTTGTACTCGTGCGCTAAAAACCTATGTTATGAAACTAGTACTTTAATATAACATTGTCTTTAACTATTTCTAACTGTAGTTAGCGCCTTCCACTAACGTCTTTAATTATAATCCTGTTTAAGAGACAAAATGGCTAATGTTAATCCAGACTGAAAAAAAAACGCATTTATAGTTTCTAGAAAAAGGCGTTACAGAATTCTTTAACTGATAAAAAATGCCTTATTCTCTACAAATATTATTCTTAATTGTAATGGAATTTATACCATTTAATGAAAAATAAGATCTCTGTTGTGAAACATAATATTATTTCATTTGTCAAAGACATTAAAGCGAAGAACTTTTACGTTTTATTTTTTAAAACAATTTTTATGCGAGGTTATTTATTTTAATTATCATACCGGGCGAATTTTAATCCATATACACGGTGTATTTGAAATAGCGTAGGAAATTTTAACAGGTGATTCTACATGATAAAATATGACAAAAAGTTCCTATAAATATATGTCTAAAAATGCGTCAGAAGGGAGCTACGCCCCTTTGAAAGTGGCTAAAAAAATCGGTTTTTATTTAATAACTCAGGAACCCTTTGAGATATATTAACGAGGTTTTGCACGTCAACTAATCCTAACAAGGCCCGTTTTTATGTGTTATTTTCATATACTTATATGTGCGAAACGAGGGGGGGGCTTATCAGTTTTTTGTCCCAAACTTTTTTCTGTGTAACTTTTTTGCAATTTTATTTTTGAAATATGATTCCTCAGGTCAAACTGCATAAAAAAGGTACTCTTGTTGTAATACTGTAGGATTAACCGTTTTCGAGAAAAATTCATTTGAAGGTGAAATTCCATGGTTCGAGGACGAAAAATTAAATACTAAAATGTTGAAAACCAAAATTTTAATGATGCAGGGCGAATGTACATTAAAAACTAAAAAAAATCCTCATATACAGGTACTTCCAAAAATCAATCCTAATGGAGCTATGGTCTCGTAAATATGCACCATTTTTAAAGGGCTATGGTAGCTTTAAAAGCGTTTTTTCGACCTACATGTATGGAAACTTTTTTCTTAGTTTTTGATGTAGAATAACATTGCATTATTAAAATTTTGGTTTTCGACATTTTAGTATTTAATTTTTCGTCCTCGAACCGTGAAATTTCACCTTCAAATGAACTTTTCTCGAAAACGGTTAATCCTACAGTATTACAACAAGAGTACCTTTTTTATGTATTTTGACCTGAGGAATCATATTTTAAAAATAAAATTGCAAAAAAGTTACACAGAAAAAAGTTTGGGACAAAAAACTGATAAGGCCCCCCCGTTTCGCACACCCCTAGTTTAAATAAGTACGTGAACATGACATACAAAGATGGGCCTTATTAGGATTAATTCACGTGCAAAAACTCGTTAATATATCTCAAAGGGTTCCTGAGTTATTAAATAAAAACTGATTTTTTTAGCCAATTTCAAAGGGGCGTAGCTCCCTTATGACGCATTTTTAGACATATGTTTATAGGAACTTTTTGTCATATTTTATCATGTAGAATCACCTGTTAAAATTTCCTACGCTATTTCAAATACACCCTGTACACCCCCTAAAATGGGATTATTTTTAGCCCAATTAAAGCAATTTTTGTGTAGCTTATATTACTTAACAAGTTCTAGATTTTTTTTTCACTTCCGGTTTCGTCAGAAAGTATATTTTATTTTTTTAAAT
This sequence comes from Brachypterus glaber, assembly GCA_958510825.1. NCBI lineage: Eukaryota > Metazoa > Arthropoda > Insecta > Coleoptera > Kateretidae > Brachypterus > Brachypterus glaber. The sequence continues at coordinate 6,955,800 of OY294047.1, read as the reverse complement.
GCAACTCCTGTATATTTTTGCATTTTTAAATTCAGAAAACAATTTTACATATAAAAAAAATAAATTAATTAATTTTTTATTTATTAAAAAATAGTCTAATCCGGCAAAAGTGGAAGTGAACAAAAAAGTACGCCATTTTGTAGCCCCTACAATAGTGCATCAAAAAGTTGGATGCGTTCAAGGGGGTTGCCATTTAAAAAAATTAAGTTATGAAGGAAAAACCGTTTTGAAAATTTTAAATTACAAAAAAATACCACATTATGGTTTTTACGTAAAATTACTATTTTTACCACATTAAGCAAACAAATTAGATTTTATTTATAAAAAAACAAATCTTGTATGTTAATAAAAAAAAATAAAAAAACGTATTAAAGAAATAAAAAGTTTTTAAATTATTTTTTCTTTGTGTAGATTTGTTTTCTGGATCCAAAAATGCAAAAATATACAGGGGGTTTGGACTTTTGGGTCATTAAAAATAAAATAATTTAACGGTAAAACCGAAAGTGCAAAATAATAATTTTATACGCCCTTTTGTAGCCCTTGTTAAGAAATATAAGCTAAAAAAAATATTCTTTGATCGGATTGAAAACAATCACTTTTTAGGGGTTTACATGGATTGAAACTCACCCGGTATAAATGCGTTTAAAATTTTGGGCATATGATCCTATTGATAATGCGTTAAACAAAAAGTAATGACAAAAAATGTGGCAAATTAAAAAACAATTTTTAAAAACTTCCCGAACTGCAATTTTTTTTTATAAATTAACCCAATAATATAATATAGCATCTTGTTATTAGTTATTTTCTAGAAAATTTTACATAATATTATATTCATGAATAAATTACAGTAAAATTACATATTTAGTAATGTTTTTTATGTAAAAATTTATTTTTAAAAAAATACTATAGAATTTTAAAATATTTTTTGTTTTGTAAAACTACATAACTTTTAATGTATATTTGTAAAATCTTATCTCTGATACTGTAGTAGTAGTGGAAATAGTGGGCAGATCAAGCCTGCCAACTATACAATATATAATATCTTTAAGCTTTAGCTCATATCGTACCAATTGACAATTGCGCGGCATTATCTAGTAAACACCCGCAACGGGGCATTCCGGAAACGGCCAACGATTATAATTGATTATAATCAAATATCAAATCAAATCAAATAATAATTTGTTAAACATTATTAACGTTATTAACGCTGCATCCAGGGGTGGATTTATTTCATTTTAAGGGAGGGCTTTGATCAAATAGATCCTTATGTAATCTTACAAAAACTTGAATCTTTTGGCTTCCATCGAACTTTAATTATCTTCTGTTTTTCATATTTACTTGATCGTAAACTTATTGTTTTTTATAATGGGTATTTTTCGTTTGCTTTTGTTCCCACGTTTGGAGTCCGCAGGGGTCTAACCTAGGCCCCTTGTTCTTTCTTATGTTTATAAATAACTTACCTTTATGTATAGACTGCGATAAAATACTGTTTGCTGACGACTTTATGTTTTATTTGATTATCAAGTCTATTAAAGACTGTACAATTCTTCAAAACCAGATAAAGAACTTAGTTCAATGGTGCAAGCATAACAAACTAATTCTTAATATTAAAAAGTGCAAGTATATATCTTTTACTACTAAACATAATATTATTGATTACCAGTATAACATTAATGGTATAAATCTGGAAAGATGTCATGAAATCAAGGATCTTGGAGTAATTTTTAATCCTACTTTGTCTTTTTCGAAACATATATCTGAGGTATCTTCCTCAGCTTTAAAAATGTTGGGATTTATTATAAGGAATTCAAAATCTTTTAATAATACTTTAAGCTTAAAATCGCTTTTTTTCCTTATGTAAGATCTAGGCTGGAATACGCATCACTAGTTTGGTACCCCATTTATAATGTGCAAATAGATGCTTTAGAATCAATCAACCGACGATTTTTAAAATTTTTATATTTCATACAAGAGGGTGTTTATCCTGAACAAGGTTTTGATCATTCTGTGTTACTCGACAGATTTGGTATACTTTCTCTTTATACAAGAAGAATCATTTTTTCTTTAAGCTTTCTTTATAAGCTCCTACATAATCTAATCTGTTGTCCAGAGCTTTTAAGTCAAATAAATTTTAAGGTCCCCAGACTAGGATCACGCCATAAAGAAACATTTTTGTGTAACCTTAGTAGAACAAATGTTTTGTTAAAATCGCCTTTAAATATTATGTGTGATAACTGTAATACCTTAATTAACTCAGTTGACACTGATATTAATATTTGCTCATTAAACTCAATGTTATACACTTCAAACCTATAATAGGTTACATAAGTGTATTTTTTATATATATTTATTAATAGCTATATAATATGTATATATTACCCAGGTATCAAAATAACATGACATTCACGTGAAAGCCACGTTAATATGTGACATGTGATGTTAAGATTGTAGTCTCATTTAACAAAAATGTAGCATGGTGGGGATGTCCTAAGTCCGCCCCTAATAACATCACACAATGATATCCCGAAAATAACGTGTTTGTGACATCATAAATCCACATTCCTGTTATATCTAATATCTTATGGATGCCGTTACTGGAACTTTAATATTTAAATAATATCCTAGGATATTAGCTTTTTCTAAATAAAACCATTAAAAACGCTATAACCCTATAAAAAAAATCGAATTTAAAATCAATCAGTAATTGAAACAATCACAGATTGAAAAAGATAGATTCTAAATACGAAATTGCAGATTAATCGGAGAATATATTCCTTTAATCCGTGTCCGTGGTTTTGAGAAGCCCGGCAGAGCCCCCTTGGAAATCGTATAACGTGTATACAATTTCCTTATAATAATTTACTCTATCAACATCGTCTTATATCGATTTTTTTTCTTCGAACGTCGGTGAGAAGCAAAATAACATGACATTCACGTGAAAGCCACGTTAATATGTGACATGCGAGATATTCACAGCGCTGCTAAATATTTGTTATTAAATAAGATGGTTGTCACGTCTCACGTGTTACGTTGTATGTGATGTTAAATACATGTTATTTTTCAATATTATGTGATGTTATGATTTAGTTTAAAAATACACCCAAAAGTGATGTTAATTTCTTGTAATATAACATCCCTTGATACCTGGGTATGTATATTGAATTTTTTACCCTGTAACATAAAATAATAAAAATTAGGTTAGTCTCACATAAGAGCCTGTGGATATGCCCTTAAGTAAGTTCTTATGTCTTAGTATGTGGTCCACCATTTAATCCTTTGTACTAACTATTCCTTTCCATAAAATGCGCATTTATCGAATTTTCTCCAATGCACTTTTGTTAGCATTCCTACGATCGAAAACCTACCAATTTGTTTAAAACTCTTCAATGCAAAACTCTAGATTGACCACAAATAGCGGAAATATATCAAACTCTACTTGAATCTCAAAGTGCTGAAAAGGTGGAGCGCACTACTAGAATACAGATATGATCAGTGCCTCCAGCGACTACTTTACCGATTCTCTTTGACCGTGTCTCCTTAAGATATAGCTAAACAAATAGTGACGGATAAATGACAGAAAAATTACCTGAACGTTACAAAAATAAGGAAAGAAAATATTATTATTAAATTGGTACTATCTTGGCAAAAAAATAACATTGGTTTTGCGCAAGCTATTCACTAATGCAGCATTCTGTAAGAGAATTTACAATTATTCACAAGCATACAGAAAAACGCCCTTTATATGCATTATAAAAAGTTGCAAAATCTATAATTTTTGTTTACTTCTTTTAAAGTTAAAAAAGCTTTTCATTTTTAACCAAGGTTAGAAATGAATTTATCTAAAGTGTTTTTTAGCTTTTGGTTATACCTCATAGATGGCGAAGGTTTCGCTTTGTCTGTAAACAGTTAAAGTTTGCGAATAAAATAACCTAACATTTATGTTTACTTCTAAAAAAATAAGATAAGAAATAATATTTATTTATATATTATATGGTTCATACCGAGAGTGATAATAGGAAATAACAACGAGCCACTTATTTAAATTATTATTTAGTTGAAATTTATAGTGACGTTAGAAATCTGCAAAATTTCATTTAAAATGGTGAATTTTACGAGGCAGTATGTTATTTATTTAGGCTTGTGAATAAAGTTCTATTCTAACCACATAAGAAAATGACATTTCCAACTCTCGAGATGCCAATTTGGCATAGACTGCGCCTCGGCCAAATATCATCTCTTGAGTTGGAAATGTTTCATTTTCTTATTAGGTTAGAAATATACTAATTTTTTTTAATCATCCGGACGCGTCCCCGTCCGGAAGGGGAGAATAACTTCATATACATAAAAATCAATCGGTCGACAGTCCTTTGTTATTTTTATTTTACCTATGATTAAAATTTTACTAGTGTCATAATTTGACATCTAATTAAAAATGAAAAATTCATCAAAATTTATTTAAATGCCTATATCTCGGAAACTAATAGTCCTACGATAAAAATGATCACATGTGTTTTTCTAGGGAAATAAAAATTATTTTCATTTATGCAAAAAATGACCTACTATAAATAATAAGTGAGATCGCTAAAAATTATAGTTTTTGTCTATTTTGCCCCGCTAATGTTAACCATATTTGATGTAACGCAAACAGAAAAGATCCTGAATCGTTTGGTGAAAGAATTTTCTAAATAGTTTATTCCGTTCAAAAGTTATAAGGTTTACATACAGACCGATATACAGACAGACATACAGGCAGATAGACAGACATTTTTATGACACCCACTTTTTTCACATTTTCTCGGTGTTTCATGACATTTTTAAGCCGAAAATGCAAAACAATGAATTTTTGGTGTTTCCACCCGTAAAAATGTTGTCCCTCTTCAGTTCTTGGTAATTTTTTTGGTTAATTAATGGACGCACGTGTCGTTGGGTCATTTCTTTGTTATTTATGAGTCTTTTTAATGTTATTTTGCTTAAGAAGACGAGACAATCTAGTGCAGTTGAGCATTTTAAGGTTTTGCTTAGATTCTCAAATGTTTCCATCTATTTGCTTCTTGCATGACTAAAATGTTAAAAGGATGTTTCAAAACATTTTTTTTTTAATATTTTGGTTTTTATTTAATTTGTTTAGTTGTGCACTGCACAATGTGGAGCTCCCTTTTTATAACCAAAATAATTTATTCTATTTCTTTCACTAAAAACAAGCACAGAAACAGCTGAATATAATATTTAGAGTAGGTAGGGATAAATGGAAAAAAACATTTTTTTTTGTAGACAGCAACAAAATACTGTCCTAAGGGGCTGTCCATATATTAAGTAAAGCGCCTAGGGGAGGGGGGGGGGGTCAGAGAAACTGTTACAGTTTGTGACAGGGGGGAGGGGGGTCTAGATAAACGTTACGTAACGGAATTTAATAAATTTTATGTTTATTTCCTAAGCTTGGCAGATGTATTTTTATTTCAACATATATTACTATTTAGTGGCCCATAATTCCCTTTTTCACACAAAAATTGACGTAACTATGCATATTTAAATAATATTGTAATCAGCAAAAAAACTGTAGACATTGATATTTAAAAAAAATCTTACGGCCCTGTTCTTGCGTGGTCTTGCCGATGAATCATCGGCAATGATACATTTTCGCGCGGAATGTGTACTCACAGAACACCAATGTGTGTACTATTTTGTGTACCTGTGCATAAACAATATACGTGTTACATGTAAAAAGAGGTACCTAGTATTTTTTCCCTGTGTGATATTGATTATGAATATTTTTTTAAAGTTTGAGTGATTTTTTCGTTTAAGTACATTAAGTGCTATATGTATAATTATAATAAATATGTATCATTTTTACACCGTCTTTTTAACTTCTTGCATTATGCGGAATTCTGTATCAAGATATGTTAGAAAAAAAAATACAAATTTTTATATTGTTACGCGTTACACAGGGGGGGGGGTGTTCGTAAATGTGACAGTTTAATTTTCCAAATTTACAATTTTGGCGAAGGCGCCATCGTTTAATTCTGAAGAAATCCTATACCGGGTGTTTTTTTTTTAACCTGAAACTTTCAAATATCTCAAATACTGTGCATTTTAGAAAAAAAAATATGAAAACAAAATGGCGTATTCATTTTTTACGGATATTTACGTTTTCAAGGTCATTTCAAGGTCAACTTTGTTTTTTTAAGTACAAACATATATTTTGTTTACTGTTATTTAATTCCCCTCAAAAAAATAAAAATCTTTTGTAAAAAACTTTTTTTGATTGGACTTTTAGTTGCAGAGATAACACAGCGACACAAAATTAAAAAAGTTGCATCTCCGACGAACTTGACTAGTCAATCCCTCTGTATTTTGAGCCGCTGAATCCGAATCTGAGGTCGGAATTTGAAAGTTAGCTCCCGTTTTCAACATAACCTCAAAAAACATACTTTTCTCAATGATATATGTTTTTTGAGGTTATGGTAAAAATGAAAGCTAACTTTTAAATTTCGACCTCAGATTCGGATTCAGAGGCTCAAAATACATAGGAATTGACTAGTCAAGTCCGTCGGAGATGCAACTTTTTTAATTTTGTGTGTCTGTGTTATCTCTGCAACTAAAAGTCCGATCAAAAAAAGTTTTTTACAAAAGATTTTTATTTTTTTTGAGGGGTACCACACAAAAAGTCCAATCCCTACTTGTCATTTTAATTTAATTGGATATTGTATGTTGTAATATAAATTGAAAGATTAAATAATATTGTGTAATATAATATATTTAATGGAACATACAGGGTTATTCACGGGAAGTGGCCTATTAAACGTTTATGGAGAACCAATAACTTTAAAAAGTCTGCTAATTTGCACTTTGGGGTTTTTGAATATGGCCTATCGATTAAAAATATTTTCATGCTTGTGCCACTTCCGGTTGTACCGGAAGTGGCACTTAACTTTGAGTTTTTAAATGGAACACCTCATATATTTTTTAATTTTTTAAATTTGCATTAAATTTGCTTTATTTTGATGTATAATACTTCATGTCTATCTTCAGTAGTTTTTGAGTTATTCAAGTTTTTAGCGAAAAATAAGTAAATTCAAGCACCCCTAAAAACAATAATTTCTCCTTGATTTTTTCAATTGGAGAAAAGATGTTTTGTGTTTTGCTCAATGATGCTTAAACGAATTATCCTATGCTAAAATGGAACCCAAAAATTATACAGGGTGTCTGAAAAAGCAGGTCAAATCTAACAAATTTAATATAGCCATAACTCATTTTTTTTAAATGGCACCCTACATTTTTTTTATTTGGTTAAATAGAGAATTAAATTTGCTTTAAAATAAGTATAGGATACCCTATACCTAACTTTAACCGTTTTTGAGCTATTTGCAAATGATTGTGAAAAAGCCGTATTTCTGTTAAAATTTGTTATATTTTATAAAATAGGCCAGAAAAATTAATCGATTTTTATTTATTTACCTCAAAGATCATTATATTTACCTTAAAACTCGATTTTCATGCGCCCAGTAGTGTACATTTCTTCTGTTAAAAATACCCTGTTGAGAAAATTTAGCCTCGTCCGTCCAAATTATTCTTTTTAAAAAGTTTTGTTTTTCTTGAATATTTATCAAAAGATTTTCACAAAAGTCCACTCTATTTTGAAAATCATTAGGTTTTAAGGCCTGTATTTTTTGCTTTTTGTAATCGTGCATCTTGTGGTTTTTTAAAATTCTTTGGATG
>OY294047.1:6783612-6947884 GCA_958510825.1 Brachypterus glaber | reverse complement strand
GTGAATATTTTCAAAACAGATTCGAATATTGGATGTGCGAATATACTGCGTAGTTTATTTTATAAAACATAACTATATTCTATACACAAACATATACTATTCAAACCTGTTCTAAAAATATTTACTGTGCGATTTCTAATTTACTCTCTTGCTTGAGGAAACAGACCATAGTATCTTCAGAAAAATACTATTTTGAATTTTTTTCTAAAACTTTAAATGTGGTGGGCTCCTATAGGTTTGAAAACCATACTTTGGTCCGTAAGTCATTTTTTTAAATGGAAAGAGGGTGTCTCATTAGTTTAAAATGAAAGAGAAATTTCTTGCGAACATTTTGTTACCACATATAAATAGTTTATTTGGAAGAACTTGGCATTAAAACATAAAACATTTAAATTGAAGATTTAACTTAAAAAATGCATGACCTGACAAAATTTGACAAGTGACACATGCTTGTTCTCAGAATTGATTTTTGAATCAAAATGTGTAAAAATATACAGGATATTCCATTTAAAAATCGAAAGTTCGGTTCATTTCCGGAGAAAACCGAAAATGAATCCAAAAAAAATTCTAACTATGTCAAAAAATCTTCTTATTCATAATACAGCTTCTTAAAATTTAAAGATTCAAGATCCTCCCTAAAAAAGGAAAAATGTTAAGGGGGGTGAACCACCTTCCTGAAACACCCGGTATAGTATATAGTATAGTAAATACAGGACCAGTTTTTAATATTTATAAAAATTTTAAAATTATTAACAATTAAATTAAATAAAAATTAATTAACAATCAAGTAAAATAATAATAATAACAAATAAGTAAAAAAAAAGAGAAATAAAATAAACTCTTCATGATTTTTGACCTTCTTGTTCTTAAAATAATATGTAAGCATCCCCTGATACGATGGATGTTGGTGAAATTGAAGATACCCTAGAGTCGTTGTATTTGTGCCATGTGTAATTATAGGGATGTTTACAGTACACAGTTGTCCCCGAGCTCGCTTGGGTTAAAAAAAATTCGAACCAAAAGTTAAGGTTGGATCCTTGTAGTAATCGGTTTGGAGATAATATATCCACCAACAGCCAAATCCAGAAAATTCGCTTTTGGCAGATAATGGTAACTCTTCTTTGAAGAGGTACATCTTTTACACCAATGATAATAGAAACCTGTTCAAGTGTATTTAGTTAGTATTTTTGACGCAGATTCCAAATATCTTTTCAAAAGTAAGCTATCTATTTTTGTTACGGAGAAAAACATAAATAAAAAAATGGAAAATTGAAATTTAGGGTACTTTTAAGCATTTACTTTTATTTAATTTTAGTAAATATATCACTCTAAAGTATAAATGAAGAAAATCTGTTTCTTTAACTTAATAAAAATTCTAATTAGAACTTAATTTATTAACCATTTTAAATTTGGGAACCTTTAGAAAAATCGATTGATTTTGATTATATTTTATTTTGTTGAGTAGTGTGAAAATTGCAATCCTTCAAAGTTTGACTTTTTAAATCATTTTATGGAATAAGTAAATCAGTGGTTATAAAACGGTTTAGAACATTGAATATAGTTCCTCCATCCGGCGGCGGTTCTAGGGAACCACGGCACTATGATACCAAATGTGTACTTGTTTGGGAATGATGCGAAACTCTCAACAAAATGAGGGTGCTAGGACACGAGGGTGTTGAAGGCAATGAGGCAACAGACTCTCGTGCTAGAGAAGGGGCATGCACTCAATTTACTGGCCCTAAACCTTTAACAAAAGCCACCTGGTAAAGTCTACCAAAAAATGGGAAACCAAAATCATAGTTCGATATTGTAAAGACCAAAACTTAAGACAGGCCAAAATATTTATAAAATATGAACCTGAAAAACAAGAAAAGTGAACTTAAAAATGGACACCTGCTGTATATGCTCAGAAGCACCAGAAAAGGCCGAACACATTATCTGCTTTTGCAAAGTCATTGTTTGCAAAAAGCTACTATATCCAACAGGTATATCCAAAATCTGCAGATATATCCCAAGTAGCCCCAAAAATACTTTTGGCCTTCTTGGGAAGCCTAAAGTTATATGTAGATTAAATTATGAAGGGGATTCACAATAGATCTCATTGGTCGCAGTGACTTGAAAGGTACTCTGTTTCCTCACAACCCCATTTGTATTGAATTGTATGATGTTTAAATATAAGTAGTAGTATCTGGCGAGCCTGCCTATTAAAATCTGTTCGAACCCACTATGTTAAGCAACAATACGAAAAATGTAATTTATTATTAATAATCGGTAAAATATAATACATACAGTTGTGTTTAACCATATTATAATTTTTTGTCTCCATTTTCCAATTTCATTACTGACTTTTGACTTATTTATGTGTATTTGTATACATTCTAAAGATGAATAAACGAATTGAATTGAATTTAAAATACGAGGAAGCCGAGGAAACATTAGGGAAAATAAATATATATCCCCAATGTCAGAACGTGTAGATTTAGGAAATAGTCAGAATGTAAATTGAATATAAATGAATTTCTAGTCTAATAAATTATCACAAATCAGTTAGTGATCACCGTTTTATTTCACCCTCTCTGATCAGCTGAAGGACTAGAAAGTCTTCTCCAAAATGCTTATTCAGAGAGTTACCTGATGTAAAATATAACTTACAAGTCTGGGTATATTGCTTGGATTTGTAATAATTATATTAAAAAAATAAAGATATACAGACAATAAAACGATTTTTTTTAAATAAAATTATTATGCTTTAATTTGCAAAAACTACTGTGCCAAACAAAATATATTATTATTTTATAAGATGTTAAAATATAAAACATAATAACTAACGTTAAATTATATTTAATAAAAAATGGAAAAAAATAAATTTAAATTAAAATAAAATATTTAATCTTATTGCAATACATGTATTAATAAATAAAAAAAACTTTAGACAATAGTCTATGCTGGCTACACATATTTTAAATCATTACTTAAAACAAAGATGGGGTTGTCAGAGTTTTATATAAATAAAACTTAACTTATTGAGAACCACTGCTTTAAAAAAGGACACTACCCAACAGACCGTAATTTTATCAATGATACTGTAAAAATAGCAGTTACTTTTTCAGGTTCTTAAGTTCAGAAAAAAATAATATTTTTAACTGTTAGTAGCGTATATATTTAGTTAAAAACATGAAATTTATTCAGGTTTAGTCGAAAGTATTATATTTGCTAAAATGTAATAAATAAAAATGCTTAAAAGTGCCCTAAATTTCAATTTTACATTTTTTTAAGAACGTTTTTCTCTGTAAACAAAAATTAATTTTGAAAAGATATTTAAAATCTGCGTCAAATATACTAACTAAATACACTTGAACAGTTTTCTATTATCATTGGTGTAAAAGATGTACCTCTTCAAAGAAGAGTTACCATTATCTGCCAAAAGCGAATTTTCTGGATTTGGCTGTTGGTGGATATATTATCTCCAAACCGATTACTACAAGGATCCAACCTTAACTTTTGGTTCGAATTTTTTTTAACCCAAGGGTTCTCGGGGACTACTGTGAGTAGGCGGTGATCGCTACCACTGTGATTTGAAATAGCGTATAAGTTGTATCTGCAGGGTGTGACGGACTCTGCGGTATAATTGTTCATATCTAAACCTATTAAAGGGTAGTCTACGGTGACGCTGAGCTTTCTCTGGAACTGTTCCGTTTGGGAGAAGCGTTTAAGGTGGATTACTAAGATTTTCGGGAGTTTTTGAATTATAAAGGATTTTGTGCATTTTCGGCGCTCGTTGCATTCAGAACATGTGGGCTTTCATCGTTGTCCAATGTCTCTTCCCGAGTGAAGAATTCTAAACATTCTGTCAGCCTTAACTGACCGGTCCGTTGTGGAAGAGGAAGAGAAAGGTCCCAGAATGGGTCAAATGTGACGGAACAATGGCCGCGATTAAATTAAACTCCAAAACGATGTTGACATTTCTACGAAAAAAACACAAAATGCGTTTCTCCAAAGTTTTTTTAGTTTCTCCTGAAACATCGTGTCACTGGTGTTTAACCCCTTATGAAAGATTTAGTCTTCATTTATCGTCCTTATCTTTAGCGTGTAATCCTAAATGACTAAGGAAAAGAGAAAATAGATAATAAATTAGCATATCCCGGATTGTTAGAGTTTTGGGAACAGCGCTTGTATTTGCAGATACAAGATCTGAAAGGTCAAAAGGTTACATGGAGATTACGCTGTGACTTCCTTTAAATGTCAGCAAGACCTACATAACATGGATTTTTATGTAAACATGTTGCAGGGGACAATACCCATGAATGGGACATATTATTGAATGGGACAGTGTCTGTTTCTGAGCTAAACTCGGCGCATTATCTATCTGAGTAACAAATTGGATCAAGGAAGCTATGATTAGTGGTTTAAAAATGACTTTTAGTGATATTTTTATTACGCATTGTGCTTTTGATAATTTTTGACATTTAGATTAAAATAACTGTCATGTTACGTCTTAAAAATCATTATAAAAAGTTTTTAAAAAGTGGAAATTTGTTAAAAGTTATATTAAAAGTAAGTTTTTTAATTTATAATATGCTATTAAAATAAAATTTTACCCTACCTGAGCTTAAATTATTTTTTTTTAAATAAAATTATAAACAGTATTGTGTTAACTCGACTAAAAAATATTTCCACATCGTTTACTGTGAAACCCTTATTTGGCACTTTATTATATTGCTTAATTTTTACAAAACATTTGCAGATTAATACTTTAGTTTCATTTTAAAAAATTTTTCTTGTAATTTCTTCTTGATTTTTAATAGTTATTTGGATTTTTTCTAAACGTCAAAATAATGTTTGTATTGACAATGAATTTGAAACTTGATAGCAACCTTACATAGGGAATTAAATTTATTCTACCAACCATACAACAAAAAACAAAAAAACATCAACTCAGATAGATTCTGCGCGGAGTTTATGCTTCGTTATTGCTTTCTCAATTTGAAAATTTTCAAAGTTCGGAAAGCATTGTATTCGTGCAAAAATTTTCAATTTTTTTTGCGTATTTTTGCGTTTTATGACGTTTTATGTCAATATAAATCAATTTCAAGCAACAAAAAAAAATTGTCGGTCGATGGGTCTGTCCGGGAAATCTTGTGTGCACGATAACTTAAGAACGCTTTAAGTTAGAAACTTGATATTTGACATACATGTGTGTTACCAAAAGTTCTAGCTCGGGATTGTTTTTGATGAACATTGTGCGGCAAGGGGGGGAAATGGGGAAAAATACATTTCTTTTAGAAAAATTTGAAAATTGCTATATAGGGGATTTCGAGGTTGCTGAAATTGAATTTCAAATAAAAATTTCACCCCGAGGGTGAGGGGGTAAATATTTCTAAATATTTTAAATATTTTCGTCAAAATTGGTATATAGGGGTTTTTGGGGTTGACGAATATGAATCTGATAATAATTTTTTTCTAATTTTACCCCCTAAGTTGCTGAAAGTGAAACTAATAATGAAAAAATTCTAAATCCGTCCCCTGAGGGGTGGAGGTTAGTTTTTGTGAAAATTGGTATATTGGACTTTTTAAGGTTGCTGAAAGAAAATCTGTTAATATATAAGTTCTAACTCCACCCCGGGCCGGGGGTAGTTTTCGTGAAAATTGGTATATTTTTAAGGTTGTTAAAAGTAAATCTAATAATAAAAAATCCATTTTACGCGCAGAGGTGTAAAATGGAAAAGCTCTTTTACTGGGCAGTGTATTTTTGGCTTTTGTTACCTAGGTTAGACCGCCCTAGATTTGCAGTTAAAAAATCATAAAAAATGGCAAAGTTTAGGCAGCTGGGATTTTGACAAATTTAATATGTCAGTTTTACCAAGTTAAAACTAACTTTTTTAATAATTTTGAATAATTTTTTATTGAAGAAAGGCAAAAGGGAACAGTCTAAATTTGGTTTATGTAATAGTCTAGAACAAAACAAAACATATACCAAATAATCGAATATTATAGATAAAGGTAAATCTTTTTAGCCTATTTTTTTTGTTTTGATAATATTGTTAGTATTATTGAATGGGACAGTTAGAACTCAAAGCAAACTAATATTTGATATTGATTTGAAAAAAATAGGGTAAAATTATTTAAAGTAAATTCTATGTAAAATAAAGAATTTAGCAGCTATTTTTTTTGTTATGAAATGACATTATAGGTTTATTGTTAATAGTTATAGTGATAATAATAGTTATTTATGATTTATTACCTTTAATAGGAATTTTGTATTTGTGACCCATTCAATAATACCGTGTTCATGAATGGGACAAGTTACAATTTTTTTTTGAAATGGTTGTAGTTTTGGTAAAAACAAATATTATTCAGGTTTACCACTTGGACTGTGTTCTTTTAATTCCAAATATGATAACTAAAAAAAAATACGTATAAAAGTAAAAATACAATTTTGCAGCCGTTTAAAGGAAGTGTCCCATCTATGGGTATTTGCCCCTATGTTGTTGATATTTTTTAAGTCTTAAATTATAACTATCAAAAACGTAAATAAATAATTCATTAATTTATAATTGGAGGGCTAAGAATACAAACAGACCAAGTCCAATTTGTTGTGTTTCTAGTTATCGGGATCTAGGGGATTTAGCCAAAAAAATGTACCGCGAAACTTTTACCGCGGAAATATTTACCACGCAATGATTTAACCCCAAAAGGTTTACCGCGAAATAATATAAGGTCGTCCATAAAATACGTCACGCTAATTGACCAAAATTCATACACTTCATACCCCGTTTCTCGCGTTATTAAAGGCTGTAGAGATTAGATGTATTTTGGCTACCCCCATAACACCCCCCCTATGGGGGGGGGGCAAAATATGAAATCTCTACATCCTTTAATAATACGAGAACCCCGTATGAAGTGTATGAATTTTGGTCAATTTGCGTGACGTATTTTATGGACGACCCCTAATCGCGCATAATTTTACCGTCCAATAACCTGATCGCGCTTACATTTTAATAATAAAATTAACCTTAAAATATAAATTATAATTTTACTTTCCCAAAGAAAAGTCTTGCGTTAGTAAAAAAAATGGAAAAATTTTTATTGCTTTCTTTTTAAGTTTCTGCACTACTCTACTACAGAATTTTCACAATCAATGAGAAAATCCCTACCAAAATGTCATATAGCTGCTATTTTACGCTTTTTTGCCATCATTAGTGAGCATATATTTTGGTATGGTGGCTTTAGCACAGACTGTTGAAAATTTTAAATACCTATCAAAGATAAGTATAACTTTATCTGGAGCGTATAAATTGGTGGTACCATCTAATTTTTGCACAAAAGTACTACACATTAGATGTTGTACCTGTAATCTGACATTTTGGTAGGGATTTTCTCATTGATTGTGAAACTTCTGTAGTAGAGCAGTGCAATTTCTTTATAGATTTTAATAGTTTGCCGTCTATAAGGCACTAAACTTTATTTTCATTTATAATTTGATTTGCCGTGTCTGTACTAGGTGCTGGCTTCAAGACAAACCTTTTGTCCGACTGTGTATCTAGATATAGATAATTCTTATCAGATTACAGGTCTGCCAATATCTAATGTGCAGTACTTTTGTGCAAACATTAGATGGCGCCACCAATTTGTACGCTCTCGATACAGTTATACTTATTTTTGATAAGTATTTAAAATTTTCAACAGTCAGTGCGAAAGCCACCATACCAATATATGCTCACTGATGATCGCAAAAAAGCGTGAAATAGCAGTTATATGACATTTTGGTAGGGATTTTCTCATTGTTGTAAAAATTCTGCAGTAGAGCAGTGCAATTTCTTTATAGATATCTATTGATTTGTCCATATTTCTCACGCCTCTTAATCCCCTAAGCCCTTTTATATTTAGAAATACGTATATTAATTAATTTGCACCTTAATTACTAAATTGTATTAAAGCTATGACGTTAGTTAATAAAGCTCATTCATCGCTGTACTTTGATTTTAATTACGTTAAATAATTAGATGTTTTGCAGGTAAAGATAACAAACAAGCAGTGAAGATATGTAATGCTACGCATTTCAATATACTATCTCAGTATACTTTTTAACCGACTTCCAAAAAGGAGGAGGTTATCAATTCGATGTGTGACTTTGTTTTTTTTATGTTTGTTCCCGCATAACTTTGGAACGAATGAACGGAATTTGATGAAACTTTTTGCAACTTTAAGAGGGCATTCATGAGGTGGTCTCGTTTTAATTTGACGCTCGGATAATGCCGGGTAAGCGGTTAATTAAGATAAATCTAATCATTTTAAAGCAATTTCACTTAAAAACTTCTTAATTTGGTTCGGATAACTCGGATAAGCCGGATATCTTGATTAAGGGGTCACTTAAATATTACGGCACACTGAAATTTTTTTAAATGCCTCTAAACTTGATTCTCTGGACCTGTAATATTAAAATACCAAGAGAAAATGATAAATGTTGTGATTTTACCAAAAGGCGTTGTTTGATTATTACTTAACGCTTAAAGTTTAACAAGATTTTCATAAGTATTTCGTTTAAAATATGGTTGGCTGGACTCTTGGGCGCTGAAATAAAAATATTTCTTTTATTTTTTAGAAATTTATCTTTATGATAATGACGTCACAACGCACTAACAGTGCGTTGTGACGTCAGCAGCTTGCTGAGATGGAAGGAAAACTATAATTTAGTTTAGATGACGTTACAAATCTACAAGTTCTGTGTCTCTAAAAAGTAAAAAATAAAAACTTTCGCAAAAAAAATGAACCGATATCTCTAAAAAGTAAAAAATAAAAAATACTTAAGTCGGTGCCAATTTCACAGCAAACAATAATAAAATAATAAAAAATAATTATTAGTAATTAATTTAGGAAATGGTAAAATTGGCACCGACTTAAGTAGTTTTTATTTTTTTACTTTTTAGAGACTTAGAAGTCGGTTCATTTTTTATTGCGAAAAGTTTTTATTTGATTTCTTTTTTCGAAAATCGGAAAAATGTTTATTACCAATTTTATCTTGTCATAAAAATGCATATTACAAATTTTGTTAAGGAGGAAATTTCTAACAATTGTTTGTATTATTTATTATTATTTATTATTATTTATTTATTTGGATATTAATAACAATCGTGTTGTTGGGGGTGAATTTTTATTTTTTCGATTTTTCAGCAAAATTATTTATCGGAGGATAAAAGTGGTTATAAGTAAATTTGAAGCCCTTAAAATTCTCTGTAAGTTTTATATATTATGAATTTTCATAAATAATTTGTTA
Source organism: Brachypterus glaber (assembly GCA_958510825.1). Lineage (NCBI taxonomy): Eukaryota > Metazoa > Arthropoda > Insecta > Coleoptera > Kateretidae > Brachypterus > Brachypterus glaber. Next base: position 6,938,610 of record OY294047.1, on the reverse strand, counting down.
CGGTTACAGTGGGCGCTGAAAGTCGAGTTGCGCCCTCTGTAACTGTAAAAAAATACCTATGAAAATTTATAACGTAAAAAACTTTTTTTCAAGAGCTACAAGTTTGCTCATAACTTTTACCCTCCGATGAATAATTTGGCTGAAAAATCGAAAAAACCATTTCACCTTCAACATGGATAACACAGTCACAAAAAATTCTAATCTGGGGTTCTGACTATGTTTACAATAAGTTTTTGGGGTCGCTGAATCCGTATCCGATCTCTGTATAACCCTGTCACATCAGGATTTGCATAATCTAAAAAAAAACAATAACACAGGCACACAAAAAAAATAATCTCGAGTGCGACAGACCAGACTAGTCAGTTCTTACGTATTTTGGGTCAAGAATCTGAATCCGACGACAGAATTTAAAATTTAGCGTTCAAAATGGCGGGTCCAATATGGCGGATTAGATTTTTTAAAGTTACTCCGAATTGCTTGAAACTTAATACTCTGGGGTTTTTGGAGACGCTAATTACGAATCTGGTGCCAGTTTTCCAAAATTAAAAATGGCGCATCCAATATGGCGGATTAGATTTTTTAAAATTGCTCGGATTTGCTTGAAACTTTGACTCGGGGGATTTTGGGGTCGCTGATTACGAATCTAGTACCAGTTTTCCAAAGTTCAAAATAGCGAACCCAATATGAAGGATTAAATTTTCCAAGAAACTTAAGAAAAATCTAATACGCCATATTGGAGCCGCCATTTTGAATTTTGGAAAACTGGAAGTTTCAAGCAAATCCGAAGATTCGTAATCAGCAAATCCAAAAACCCCCGAGTACCAAGTTTCAAGCAAATCCGAGCAACTTTAAAAAATCTAATCAGCCATATTGGCTTCGCCATTTTGAATGCTAACTTTTAAGTCTGACGTCGGATTCAGATTCAGCGAAAAATAGGTAGTAATTGACTAGTCTGGTCTGCCGCACTCGAGATTATTTTTTTTGTGTGCCGGTGTTTTTTGAGGTTATGCCAAAATAGACATTGGATTCAGATTCAGCGACCCCAAAAAACAAATTGTAAACATGGTCAGAACCTCAGATCAGAAAAAAAAATTGTGGTTGTGTAATTTTGAATATAACTTGAATGTTATTAATGTTATTAATAAAAAAATGATCTTTACAAAAATTGTTGGAAATTTTCTCCTTAACAAAATTGGTAATATGCGTTTTTATCGTAAGATGCATATTTAGCGAGATAACCGCACTCACACCTAAAAGTCAAGATAGCGCACACCCCTTACGCATATCACTCGGTGAAAAACTAACAGAAGTGTTCTGTAACCATCCATTAGTACCATAGACAAAATAAACAAATAGATTGATTTTTGACCGTCTGCGCATACTTCTGCGTCCCGACTAAATGCGTCCTCCATTTTGATTCCAATTGTCCAACATAAAGTAAAAAATATATATTTTATGTTAACACTGTGTTGCGTTAGATAGGAATATTCTCTTTGTTAGAGATGTGTCTTTTCATTTCACTTCAGTAGTCAGTAAAAGTTTCTTGTTGTCGTTGTTTTGTTGCAACAGTTTGTTATATATGTAAAAACTAAATCAATATGTTATACTACACAGATATTTATTTATTTTTACCAGTGATTTAAATATAAAAATATAATTCTTCGCACACACCTATTCGTGCAACAGGTTAACATAACCTAATTTATGTATATTTTGAGTTTGTTTTCGAGGTTTTTCTGTTATTTTTTCTACGCGTTTGGTGTTTGTGCTAGAAGGATGAACATTTTATTTTATTATTGACTATATAATAGCGTTTTTGAACTTTTAAAGTCTTTCTGTGTTTTTTGTATATTTTATAGTGATTTTTCAAAGAACTAGTAAAGTCTTTGCAATGACGTGTTTTATAAAAAGTTGTAGAAACATAAAACGACTGCTACCTGCAGACAGCAGTATCATATTTTTTAGGTAAGGATTTTTTTTAATATAAGAAAACATTAAAAAGTAAGGTTATGTCGTTTATTTATTTACATTTTACCCACTAATTTAAACTTCCCGCCTGATATCTGACGTAACTTCCGATCAAAATGGAGGACTCGTAAATTTGTATATAACCTTGAGATGACAGCTCATCTATGTTCTTTGTCTATGATTAGTACCCTTTAAAATTGATTCCGTGTGCATTTATTATCATATTTGACTGTACTACTACTTTTATAGTTAAAAAACTGAGTTTATTTATGGAGATTAAACTGTAATCTTGTCTCTATTTTGTTATACTTTTTAATTGTGTATAATTTAGAGCTTTATTAAAGGTTATTATAAAATACACAAAAGCGGAATATTTAAATAAATTAAAATGAACATTTTTAAGACTTGAGCTATTATTGATCCACTTGTTAGATATCCGGATATTATCAGGGTCTTACTTAATAACAATGGGCAACAAATCTCAACTTTTTTTTTGCCCCGATCGGAAAGTAAATTTTTCTTACTAATTTGAGGGCGTAGAATCCGAATCTGACCTTAGAAAAATTTCAGCACCTAAAATTTTTGAGATATAAGTCCAGGGAATGACGTTTTTTTTCAAAATCTTAAAAAAAGAGTAGGATTATCAAAATTTTAGGGTATATTAAAAAACATACGAGGAACTCAAAAATATATATGCCAAGGACCTACTGTTAGAGTACGTACGCGAAAAAAAAATAAAAAGCTTAAAATGAAAGTGCAGAGTTTACTTAATTGCTCTTTTGTGGCAAAACTATCAAATCTGTATAAAAATTTTATAGGACTTAACTTGTAGATTATAAAATTCTCTAAAAAAATATTAATACAAATATTTTTTTATTTTGCTTAGTTTGTTCGTACAAAGTAAATAAATGAAAAAGAAACAAAATTAAAGTACAGAGTGTAAACTTTTTCCCGAGCCCAAAAAATATATTTTTCTTATCAATTTAAAGGCGCAAAATCCAAATTTGACAATCCAGCACGTCTTATTTTTTAAATTTTAGTACAGGCAATTATGCCAATTTAAAAATAATTTATAAAACAAAATTTTGTGTATTTTTTTTTTTGTTTTTTTTTTAATGGTTCTACATCATAAAAATGTTACTTTATTACATAAGAACCATATTACGTAACATGTTTTTAGTTTATTTTTGACCCTCTAGTAATGATTTTTGACAATTTTTAGCATGAGTACGGCGATAAGCTTGTCCTCTTATGCACCCTTCTTCTTACCCTCCACCCCTACTTAGTTTTGTCACATTATCCATTTTTTTTCATAATATCCCTGTTTATTCTACCTGTGAATTTAAACTTTACATGTTTTAAGTTGGGTATTTTTTAACTAATATTGAGTCGCCGAATATAAATTTGTCCTTGGAATATTTTTATCTTCCATGATTTTAGAGCAAAAGAGGGATAAAATAATGAATTTTTTAACATTTTTATCTCATTTTTCTCAGAAAACTTAGGTGCTAGACCAGATTCGGTTTCAGCGACCCAAAATTAGTTAAAAAACATATGACTCCAATCAGGACAAGAAACCGTGTTGCCTAGTGTAATTATTAGCAAGGTTATCCCAAATATTTAAATAGACCTTTTTATAAATTTAAAGGGATTGGGACTAAAAGACGAGACATTATTCACGGGTTTTCAGATATTGGATGAAATAAGGTTTTGTGTAAACAGAATAAATTTATTATATTTTCAAATAAAAAAGTTAATTTTAAGGTCCAATAAATACTTTCACATCATTATTATTAAATTTTTTGTATACATCTTTTATTCCAATATTGAATATCGCCCGTGGTACCGTCATTTGACAGAAATGAAAAAAGCGGCAGACTAACATCTCTACTCTAAATTTCTCTACTCCCTAACATCCCTACTCCATAACATCCCTACTCCACGACAACTCTACTCCGTAACATCTCTACTCCATAACATGTCTACTCCGCAACAACTCTACTCCACACTACAGATACTCGATTAGCCACTTGTCTTAACTCAAAAGAATATTTGTCATGCTAAGTCACTGTCAAAAATGAATTCAGTTTAATAATTACATATTAGTGCATGTTAAGAGTACGCGGTCATTGTTGCTTTTAGAATAATTCATTTATGATTGTTCTAGATTTACATTTAAAGATAAACGTTTTCTAGGAAAAAAATAAAATAATTTAGAAGAAGAAGATTCTTTGTTCTTTGAACTGCTCATTTATTATTAGGTGGCTAATAAAGTGCATATAGTGTGGAGTAGAGTTGTTACGGAGTAGAGATGTTATGGAGTAGAGATGTTACGGAGTAGAGTTGTTGTGGAGTAGGGATGTTATGGAGTAGGGATGTTAGGGAGTAGAGAAATTTAGAGTAGAGATGTTAGTCTGCCAAAAAAGCCGTCTTGTTAATTGTATTACAATGACATATGACAATTTTTACATTTCTGTCAAATGACGTTACGCGGAATTGCAGTATCAGGAAATAGGGGAATGGGGGTCACCTAAGGCTCTCTGTAATTTTTAGCTTTATTGTTTTTTTTTTATGGAAATGAGTTAAATGAAACCTAAAAGAATATTGTATAAAACGATATTCTCAAAAAATATTTAAATTAAAATACAATTTTTTTACAATAAAAAAAATCACAAAAAAGAAATTTCCTTCAAAATGTGTGAATTCTTTTTGCCTATAGGACACAATTTAAGCAGCATATCTATAGCTCACGGTTTACCAAACTCGTCACATATTAGACATTGTTCTTGATTCATTGCCGTGTCATTTTTATCATCACTTTCATCCGAAGAGTCCTCGGAGTTTTTCTTAAGTTGTTCAGACGTCCATTGTGCTTTGCCGTGGCCTTGTCCATCCATGCGGCGAGAAGTATTTTAATGAACAAAAATATTATAATTTATTACCCTTGTATTGAAAATGAGCTTCCATCAATGATGAATTATTACTTTGTGAAATTCCACGCAGTACATATTTAATTACTCTAAAATTTCTAACACAGGATGTGGTGTTTGGAAATTCGACGCAGTCCAGGCACCGCAGATTTTTTCGGTAACAACAAACTATTTAAGAGAATTATAAACAGTAGTCTGCGAATTTCCAGTACTAGCATAGGCGCCGCGTCGACTCTAGCGTTGAGGCGAGGTTTTAAATATTTACATTTTTATTTCTTTTTATCTTGATTTTTTTTAATGATTCAATTTAAACGAGTAAGGTGGGAAAAAAGTTATCGATAAATAAAAAATTAAAAACTTGCGTATTCTTAAAAGATAAAAATCCAATGTCGTTTTTTTCTTTGAAAGCACCGATATATATATATATATATATATATATATATATATATACGTATATATAGTTAATATGTATAGTTAATATTGTTGTGGGTAACAAATTAGTCGTCAAATGTTTCGATTTATAAAAATTTACCTCATAATTCGGAAAAATTATTCCGTAAGCCTATGTTTCTGTGTTTATTTTTAACGTCATAACTAAGTTTACGCCGAATACTGATTATAAATTAGGACCAAAAATTTTAAGAAAATTAATACAAATAAAATTTTTTTGCAAAAAAAATAAACCTACTTCTATGTCTCTAAAAAGTAAATAATAAAAAAAAGTCGGTGCCAATTTCACAACAAACAATAATAAAATAATAAAAAAATAACTGTTAGTAATTCATTTAGGGAATAAGGAAATTGGCACCGATTTAAGTATTTTTTCATTTTTTACTTTTTAGAGACGTAGAAGTCGGTTCATTTTTTTTTGCGAAAAGTTTTTATTTTTTACTTTTTAGAGGCATAGAACTTGTAGATTTGTAACGTCATATAAGCTAAATTATAGTTGTCCTTCCATCTCGGCAAGCTGCTGACGTCGTAATGCACTAACTGTTAGTGCGTTGTGACGTCATTATCTTAAAGATAAATTTCTAAAAAATAAAAGTAATATTTTTATTTTAGCGCCCAAGAGTCCAACCAACCTTATTTTAAACGAAATACTAAAGAAAATTTTGTTAAACTTTAAGCGTTAAGTAATAATCAAACCTTTTGGTAAAATCACAACATTTATCATTTTCTCTTAGTATTTTAATATTACAGGTCCAGAGAATCAAGTTTAGTGACATTTAAAAGATTTTCAGTGTGCCGTAATATTTAAGTGACCCCTTAATCAAGTTTGGACTTATCCAGCTTATCCGAGTTATCCGATATTTCACTAAAAGTTTGGCTGTTAGTAGAACCAAAAAGCCGTTTTTAAGTGAAATTGCGTTAAAATGATTAGATTTATCGTAATTATCCGGCTTACTCCGCATTATCTAAGCGCCAAATTAAAACGGAACCACCTCATGAATGCCCTCTTTAAGTTGCAAAAAGTTTCATCAAATTCCGTTCATTCGTTCCAAAGTTATGCGGGAACAAACATAAAAAAGTCACACGTCGAATTGATAACCTCCTCCTTTTTGGAAGTCGGTTAATTACTTTAAAATTTTAAAATCAACAAATACGAAATATCTGGGTATAACAATTGACAATTCATTAAAATGGCAAGAACATATTGATTACCTGAGTAAGTACTTGATAAAAAAATGTTAATACTAATATACAGGGTGTTCCTTATCGTTATATTCAAATTTTGTCAATATATAGTCTACTATATATTCTAAGATAAAAAAAACATAAAAGTTGTAGGTCGATTTTTATCCGTATGGGAGCTACATCTGAGAAGTAATTTTTATTTAATATCTCTGGAACCCCATGAACTACAGGGTCATAGCTCTTTTACGAATAAAAATATACCACCACTTTGTGTTTTTTTTTGTCTTAAGTCTACTATATACTGACAAAATTTGAATACAAAAATACGGAACAAGCGTATAAATCACTGGTGGAATCCCTAATCCGATACGAAATAATAGCCTGGGGTCATTATACAGTAACGCGCTAAACAAATTAAATGTCGTTTAGAATTAAATTTAAAAAATTATTCACATGAAAACCGACTCTACTCAACGAAGCACATATATTGAGACCAAGTAAATAACGTATGCTTGTTATATATTTTATCTATTTGCAGCAACAATAAAAAAATACACTGCTCAGTAAAACAGCTTTCCCATTTTTCACCTCCGCGCGTAAAATGGATTTTTTTATTATCAGATTCACTTTCAGCAACCATAAAAACCTTAGCATACCAATTTTCACGAAAACTACCCTCTGCCCTTTTGGGGGTGAAGTTAGAATTTTGTTATAATCAGAATCCCTTTCAACAACCTCAAAAACCCCAATATACCAATTTTCACGAAAACTACCCCTCACCCCTCAGGGGGTGGATTTAGAATATTTTTATTATCAGATTCACTTTCAGCAACCTCAAAAACCCCAATACACCAGTTTTCACAAAAACTACCCCCACCCCTCAGGGGGTGAAATTAGAAAAAAGTTATTATCAGATTCAAATTCGTCAAACCCGAAAGCCCCTATATACCAATTTTGAGGAAAATATTGAAAATATTTTAAAATATTTACCCCCTCACCCCCTTGGGGGTAGAGTTAAAAAAACTATTAGATTCAATTTCAGCAACCTCAAAAACCCCTATATAGCAATTTTCAAATTTTTCTAAAAAAAAAATGTATTTTTGCCCTTGCCATACCCTAATGTTCACCAAAAACAATCCCGAGCGAGAACTTTTGGTAACATACCTGTATGCCAAATCTCAAGTCTCTAACTTAAAGCGTTCTTAAGTTATCGTGCCCACAAGATTTCCCGGACAGACCGATCGACCGACCGACTGATCGACCGACCGACCGATCGACCGACCGACCGATCAACGGACCGATCGACCGAGCGACATTTTTTTTTTTGCTTGAAATTGATTTATATCGACATAAAACGTCATAAAACGCAAAAATACGCAAAAAAAATTGAAAATTTTTGCACGAATACAAATTTCCGAAAATTTGAAAATTTTCAAAATAAGAAAGCAAAATAGAAAAATAAAAAAAAATAAAAAAACAACCCGTATAGTCATGAAATTTATTGTATTGAGTTAAAAAAAAACTTAAATGAAAGATATCAAATAGATATTTATATTGAGTATTTAAATTACTAAAAATAGTATAAATTAGTACTACCTATTGGCTAATTGGCCTCTTTAACTAATTCTATTGGTATATTCGTTGTTGCTTTCCCCTGAGGTTGTGAACGCAATAAAATGTCGACTAATTTAAGCTCATTGCTTCTAAATTTTCGGCGCCAGGACTATAGTCCATTATAAAGTTATATAATGTACAAATTATATTTTAGCAAAATTTGTAATGTATTAAAAGCTTTCTTAGATAATAAATTTAGGCAAATCTAATGATGGGAATTATGGGAAAGGAAATAGATTGCCTTACTATACTGCTGCCTGATTTGATATTTTGACTTTAATAGTTACTATCCTACCTCACGGCGCGGTGGTGTGACGGTTTAAATCAACTTCAAATTACCCCATTTCTGTTTCTATACGACGATTCTATGAGACGTTAGTATGATTTTAACCAAAAATAAAAAAAATCTATCGAGCACATTTTTTTTTATTAAGCAAAAACCCCGTATGTTGGACACTTACCTTGTATTTGACTATTCACTAAATACTTACTCAAACTATTATTATTATTTTTTGTTTTATTTTGTTCAATATACGTGAACTGCAAAATAATTTTCATAAAAAAAATAATTAATAATAAAAAACCTCTTATAACGGATGATACAAGAAGTATTGCCCACGAATTATCTCCGTAACTATAAAAGATAACAGATAACTTTTTGAAATTTACAGAGCTTGTATAAACCATAAATGTCCCATTTTATCATGGTCATTATAAAAAAATCATTTTCTGTCTTAGCGGAAGTGATACCAACTTTAGATTTTTAAATGGAACCCTATATATTTGCTTACATTTATAGATGTGTATTTAAATTATCTTTTTATTAACATATCACGTCGATATTTGCATTAAAGATGGCGCCACAGGATCCATTTTTCATAAACACAACATGGCGGTCCGATGACGTCCATATTGGAATATTTCTGAAACTTAACATTTTAAATCTTTTAATAGTAGGCTAAAAATTTACTGTTGATCTAAAACTTTCCTTTTTCCTTTTGTTTTTATGGATATGACGCTATTTTGAAGTTTTTTTTTTCAAATCATCAACTTAAACGCCATTTTGTGCTAAATTTTTTAAAGGAAACGACCTTTTTTTGGTTTCGCTAAATTAAAAACTCAGGTATACTCTACAAGAAAAAAGTACAAACACCCTAATAGGGTTGGAAATTGTTTGGGAAAATGGCCATATTCCGTTGGGAGCTTATTAAATCCCAAGGGAATATGGACATTTTCCCCGAAAAGGGCCAAAGCTATTAGAGTATTTCTAAGTTTTTCTTGAGTATACCTGAGTTTTTGATCTAGTGAAATCAATAATAGGTCGATTCATTTAAAAAATTAGCACAAAATGGCGTTAAAGTTGATGATTAAAAAAAGTTAACATAACGCCATTTTCAAAAAAAAAACAAAAGACAATCAGTTTCAGATAAACAGTAAATTTTTAGCCTACTATTAAAAGATTTGAAATGAAAAGTTTCAGAAATATTCCAATATTGAAGTCATAGGACCGCCATGTTGTTTTTATGTAAAATGTCTCCTGTGGCGCCATATTTAACACAAATATTGAGAATGAAAATAGAATTTAAATACGAATCTAAATATGTAAGCAAATGTAAAGGGTTCCATTTAAAAATCAAAGTTGGTATCACTTCCGCTTAGACCGGAAGTGATATTTTTATAATGACCATGCTAAAATGGGGATATTTACGGTTCATACAAGTTCTGTAAATTTCAAAAAGTTATCTTTTATAGTTACGGAGATAATTCGTCGGCAATACTTCTTGTGTCACCCAGTATAAGGGGTTTTTTATTATAAATTTTATTTTTTTATGACGATTATTTTGCAGTTCACGTATATTAAATAAAACGAAACAAAAAAATAATAATTTGAGTAAATATTTAGTGAAAAGTCATATACAAGGTAAGTGTCCAACATACGGGGTTTTGGTTTAATAAAAATGTGCTCGATAGATTTTTTTTATTTTTGGTTAAAATCATCCTAAAGTATCATAGAATCGACGTATAGAAACATAAATGGGGTAATTTGAAGTTGATTTAAACTGTCGCACCACCGCACCGTGACCTGTAATCTACTGCCCATATAGCACATTAGATCATATATACATAGATATGGCATTAATGTTGATTTGTTTTATGTAGAACATATACAAAGCCAATTGTAAACAAACCACTATAGCGGTGAGGTTGCGAGGAGGTGAAGTATAACATATTTGTCAACAAACCACTATAGCGGGGGGTGGTGACCAGAAGCGGGGAGGTGAAATTTACCTGGATATAGCAATGAAAACATTTCGGTTTGACGTGGACTCAAGGCGCATCTATATGATCTAATTATAGCACCGGTCATCCAATGGACGTCCATTTTAGAACCCTTTTAAGTACATTGGTCCACGGACTAATAATGGATGTACTGTGTACGTCCATATATTTACGTCCTTTGTACGACTATTAGTGGAGGTCCATTCAGTGTCCATTTTATGCCCATAATTTCAGCTCTCTACGTTTATTCTAAGTGGGTGAAACAGTGGGAGGGTAACCTTAGCCTTATACGCGTATGGGGGGTGATGGGAAGATAAGGGGGGATGTAAAATTTACTTTAAAATTTGATTTGATCACTGGATGAGTATGTAACCTTATGATCTATTGCTTATTCTGTTTACCATAGAAAAAAACTTTCTTTACAAAAGGTTAAGCTAAAGGTTAAAAAGTCTCTAGCTTAAAGCATTCTTAAGTTATCGTGCCCACAAGATTTCCCGGACAGACCGAGTGACAGACCGAACGACCGACCGACGCACCTAATTTTTTTAATTTTTGCTCGAAACTGTTTTATATCGACATGAAACGCAATAAAACGCAATTTGAATTTTTTTGCACAATTACAAGGCTTTGCCAAACATTTTCAAATTTTTTAAAATGGGATAGCAAAGCGCACAAAAATGCGCATATAGGCAATAAAGTACTTAGTGTAGGCTACCAAATGACGTATGGTATATTGTCAATTTTGTCGACTTTTTATCAAAAACGCAGGTCTCTTGGCCCGTAGTGGACCTGTCTGAGAACTAAACAAAATTGACTTTTTGAGTTATGGAATTTATTCATTTTAAAAATTCCACACTGTATATTTATGTTTTATTAATAAACAATACTCGGCGAAATTCCAGTACTCGAATAGGCGACGCGTCGACTCTAGCGTTGACGCTAGGTTTTAAATATTTACATTTTTATTTCTTTTTATCTTGATTTTTTTTAATGATTCAATAAAAAGATTAAGGTGGGAAAAAAAGTTCTTGATAAATAAAAATTAAAAACTTTCGTATTCTTAAAAGATAAAAATCGAATGTCGTTTTTTTCTTTGAAAAATACCGATATATATACATATGTATAGTTAATATGTATAGTCAAAATTTTTGTGTGTAACAAATTAGTCGTCAAATGTTTCGATTTGGTGACCTTTATAAAAATTTCCCTCATAATTCGGCAAAATTATTCCGTAAGCCTATGTTACTGTGTTTATTTTCAACGTTGGTGAGTTATAATGAGTTTACGCCGACAAATGTTAATAAAATATAATAAATGTAATATTTGCTCTGTTGTAACGCGTTACTACAAAAGATAATGTCTGTCACTTTCAGTAAAGCTATTATAGCCAGGAATATAAGCATTTGGCGATAATTTTCATAACATGACATTTTGTAGTCAATATTTGCAGAAATGACGTGGATGAAATACCACGTAGGAACTAAAGAAAATAAAAACAAAATATACACACAAAATTTGATAACATGTATGACAATATGTATTGCTTCGGTTTCTATAGTTAGCTATTCACAGTAGAATCTAAATGAGAATTGTAATAAATTATTCATATTTTATGCCAGCCAAAAATCAGAAATTTTCGAATTCGAGCGATTTTGAGATAACTCGGGTAAATAAATATATGTCAATGTCAAAATTTTTGTCCAAAATGAAAATGATTTTTAAATGGTTTATTTGTTGAAGAATTTAAATATTTTTATATTAATACGACGAAAAAGAAGTTGCTGTTGTTGTATATGGAATTCAAGATTTTAAATTCGGCATGTTTTTAAGTATTTTTCAAAATTTTCGAGGTACAGTTTGACACAAAGGACGTTTACTTACTTTTTCTATTTTGCGACTCTTATAAGCTCATAATCACACGCATTTTGCATGTTCTTATAGGAACATAAGAGGTCTACTTTTTTTTCTGTTGGTTTGGCAACATACAAAAGCCTATCTCTTGACGTTTTGCATGTCGATTTAAAATTTAATTTTTTACAAAATTTTGTGTTTGGGTTATTTTTTACAGTGTTAAAATTGTGAACTGGTTAATTTGAGTTAATTGCAGTGAAAAAAGAAGAGATGACTGTAAAATATATCTTCTTCTTCTTCTTACTACTTGACTTTTGTCGCTAGACTAATTAGCCAGTAAAATAAAAGTAAAATATATCAAAATATCATTTGTTCTTAGAATTTTAAACATAGTGTAAACTGTAATGCCAACCCAAAACAAAAATCCCTAAATCATTCATCAATTTAAATGTAAGTTTTTTAAATTTTAGAGCAAAATAGAAAAAATTGTATAAAGCACTTGTTTCATAACACGTTTTTAGAGCACGTTTTTAGAGCACTAGTACTATATTACTTACTGAAATGGTGGTGGAAAGATGGTATAAAACATAAACCGAAGGAATTACAAGGAATACCTAGTTTAATTATGTTTGAAGAACCTGCAAAATTTTTATTTTATAAACTCTATTATGATATAAACTACCTATTAGTAGGTCTCAAAACGACAATAAAAAAATAAATAAATAAATGGAAAACAAATAAGGTTTAATGGACGCAACTTGACCTTGAAGGGTCAAAAATTGGCTAAAAATTAAAATAGGGCCTGAAATTAAAATTAGACTATCAATCATAGTCTAAGATATAATACAAGACAATTTAGTGGGAAGGTATCTTGCTTCCGGTTTTAACAGTTTTCTTTTTTTAAATCGGTTTGGACTATGTCACAATTAGCCGAGTCCACTGTAAGTGGTTTTTGAGATACACAACATATATTTTTACTACAGACAAGCGTCATGAAGGGGGAGATAACCATGAATGGGACAGTGCCTGTTTCTGAACTATGCTTGTTTTTTTTTTGGTTTTTGTTACCATGATTAGATCGCCCTATAGGCCTAGATGTACAGTAAAAAAAAAATAATAAAAAATGGCAAAGTTTAGGTGGACCCCAGCCACCTAAACTTTGCCAAATTTAATTAGTCAGTTTTACCAAGTTAAAAGTATTTTTTTTAATAATTTAGAAAGATAATTTATTCGCAAAAGGAAACTGTTTAAATTTGGTTTATGTAATAGTCTAAAACAACACGACACTTTTACCAAATAAAAAGGTAAATATTTTTAGCCTATTTTCTTTTTTTTTTTGATAATATTTTTAGAATTATTGAATGGGACAAACTGCATATTTAATTCCTATCTATCTGTTTTAGATAAGAAATTAAAGGGCAGAAAATATTTAGTACATACAACAAATTGGAACAGTTAGAACTCAAAACAAACTAATACTTTATATTGATTTGAAGTTTTGTAAAATTATTTAAAGTAAATTCCATATAAAAAATTAACAGCTATTGTTTTGTTATGAAAGGTTTATTTTTAATAGTTATCACTATAACTATATAAAAAATATATATAATATAAAATTAGTTATTTTTATGATTTGTTATCTTTAAAAACAATTTTGTATTTTTGTCCCATTCAATAATACCTTGTTCATGAATGGGACAAGTTAGTTTTTTGTTAATGGTTTGTAGTTTTAGTAAAAATAAATATTATTTAGGTTTAACACTTGGACTGTGTTCTTTTATTTCCATATATTATAACTAAACGTATAAAAGATTTAAAATAAAATTTTAGCAGCCGTAAAAAAAGTATTCCATGGGTATCTCCCTATCCTAAATAATCTCCAGTGCTTTTCAAGGCGTCGATGTGGCCTTTTTTATTCAAGATAATATTTTTGATTACTTACCTTCTTCTTTTAAAAATGGAGATACGACAAAACAATATTAAAATTTTAAAATATTCTGTGGAGATACGATAATTTATTTTAGAAACTAAAGCTTATATTGATGTAATGTTTGTTGGACACTAAAGTACTTAATTCTAGATACCTAAAGAAATATGTAAAAATCTCAAAATGTCCGAAGATGGAAATACGATATATATTTTTTTTTATTCAAAAGGGCCCGTTTGTGGGAGGATTGGTGTAGTGGACTACCGCGTTGTACTTGGCGAGTTTACTACACAAATAGCGTGAGTTCTATTCTCACCTGCGCCGATTTGCCTTTTTCAGTTAATTAATAATTGAAATTTGGCGAAGGCGTAAATGAAGCGGACACTCCCTATAAATTGGTTCGAAAGTCAATTAAAGCCAGTGGTTCCCTCTACTACTAGCCCACACAAGTCCTGGACTTAGGGGATGTTTAGTTAAGTAGAATAGTACGAGGTTAAACAAAAATGTAATGTAATGTAATGTAAGAGTGTTCACTCTTTTAGCTTAAAAGTAGCGAAGAGTGTTTTAACACAATCGCTATTAGGAAGAGGAGTAAAACCGTCGCCTAAAGTTTTGAATGGGGAGCGGCGCTGGAAAGCGGCGTAGTGGGGCGTGCGTAGGCGGCTTCTGTCGAATCCTCGATGTTCCGTTTTACCATTAGTCCTGAGCCGTCCTCAAACAGTGGCGAATCTAGAGCTCTCTTCCAGCGGAAAAACAAAAGCGCGATCCTCCTCGGAGGCTTTACATCACTCAAAAAAGCTCAGGAAATATCTTTTAGTACATTAGTTAACTCGGGAGTAAAATAACTCAGACGCGGGAGATTTTCGAAAAGTCGGATTGGAGTTGTGCAACAAGTGCCCGCAGTGTGCCTGGTTAAATGGTGCGACGAGATGATCACCTGAGTCCGTGATAGCACAGTAAGTAGTTAGATTAACTACAGGGTGTCCCAGAACTCGCGTCCATCCTTGAAGGGACACATATTATATCGGTACTACTGAAGTTACAGCCTATTGAATACAGAGTGTCCGGAAATAACGTTTGGAAGCTTCGGAAACCAATTCCTCGGGCGAAAATAAGAAAAAAAGTTTTTATGGACATGGGGGTCCAAAAATGCTTATTGACAGATCTACAGCCCTCCAATGTTGAGGCCCTAAATAAGGTTTTTATTTATTATCTCAGGAACCCTTTGAGATATAGCAACGAGGTTTTACATGTAAACTAATCTTAATAAGGCCCATCTTCGTATGTTATTTCCATGTACTTATTTTAACCAGTGGTGTGCTTGGTGGGACTTATCAGTTTTTAGTCCCAAACTTTTTTCTATATAACTTTTGTAATTTTATTACTGAAATATGATTCCTCAGGTCAAAATACATAAAAAAGGTCCTATTGTTGTAATACTGTAGGATTAACCGTTTTCGAGAAAAAATCATTTGAAGGTGAAATTTCATGGTTCGAGAACGAAAAATGAAATACTAAAATGCTGAAAACCAAAATTTCAATGATTCAGGGTTATTTTATATAACAAACTATATAAAAAAAAAGTTTCTATACATGTAGGTCGAAAAATCGTTTTTAAAGTTACTATGGCCCTTTAAAAATTGTGCATTTTTAGGAGACCATAGACCATCATTAGAATTGATTTTGGAAGTACCTGTATATGAGTTTTTTTTTTCTTAGTTTTTGATGTTCCTTTCCCTGCATCATTGAAATGTTGGTTTTCAACATTTTAGGATATAATTTTTTCTCCTCGAACCTTGAAATTTCACCTTCAAATGATTTTTTCTCGAAAACGGTTAATCCTACAGTATTGCAACAGGAGTACCTTTTTATGTATTTTGACCTAAGGAATCATATTCCAAAAATAAAATTACAAAAAAATACACAGAAAAATGTTTTGGACAAAAAACTGATAAGGCCCCCCCGTTTTGCACACCTCTGATTAAAATAGGTACATGAAAATAATACGAAGATGGGCCTTATTAAGATTAGTTTACGTGCAAAACCTTGTTGCTATAACTCAAAGGGTTCCTAAGATAATAAATAAAAACCTTCTTTAGGGCCCCAACATTGGAGGGCTGTAGCTCCGTCAATAAGCATTTTCGGACTCATGGCCATAAAAACTTTTCTTCTTATTCTCGTCTGAGGAATTGGCTTCCGAAATTTCCAAACGTTATTTCCGGACACCCTGTATAGGTCCCTTAAATAGGACCCAAAAAAGCGCTAATAAAATAATTTGACACTTCAGAGTGATTCCACATTAAAAACTAAGAAAAAAAGTTAGTTACACCTTGGCCCAAAAATACATATTAAGTGAGTTATGGACTCTTAAGTAGTAAGAGTTTTTAGGGCCGTGTCTTGTATTTTTTTTTTCAGTTGCTTTTACGGTATTATACTAAGAGAATCTTTTCGTGTATTTTTACTTAAACAATCCATAATTTGTTAAAATAATGCAAAAAATTTACACTGAAAAAAGTTTTGGGCAAAAATGTGGTACGCCACAGCCATTTCGCGCGCCTAGGCGCGCTTTCGGTAAAATTTACAAACAAAAATAACTTAAAATAATTGACCTTAACAATATTAAACCACATGCCTAACCTTGTCCCTCTAGCTCAAAGGGTTCCAGATATATTAAATAAAAACCCCATATTTGGTATCCCCTTTAATAGGCGATAACTTATATAAATTTATTACAATATTTTTTGATGTAGTATGTGAACCTTTAAGGATGAACGCGAGTTTTGGACACCCTGTATATCAAATAAAATATTATGCTTGAACCAATAAAACCAAAACGGCATTTAAAAGATGCGACAAGAGGCAATATTAAAACTATACAAGGGCGGATTTAGGAGGGGGGCATGGGGGCCATGCCCCAGCAAGATATATTTCATAGAAATACCTTCAAAATTATATTTTTGGTGAATGCACAATTTTTTTTCTTATGGATGCCCCCTCCCCCTTAAAATTAAATAAATCCGCCGCAGAAAAGATTAAGTTTCTAGGCCTTTTACTGGATCCGAATCTTAATTGGAACCAACATATTGATTTCCTTGCAAAAAAACTTTCAAAAAATATATTTGTTATGAGACAACTTAAAGGCAACGTAAATAATAAAGTATTACTCACAGCTTATTACTCGCTGATAGCTTCTCAGCTGTCCTATGGTCTGGTGTGCTGGGGACACGCATACAATACAACAAGAATATTCGGGTTACAAAAAAAGGTATTACGTATAATTTCTCAGCTAGGTTATCGGGATGACGTAAAAAACAAATTTATCGAATATAAATTAGTTACCTTACCTTCTCTGTATATTTACTTGTGCTTAACATACATACATAAAAATTATTAAAATTATGGAACAAACCTTAGAACTCATGACTAGCATACAAGCAAGAAAAATAACATTAAAATAAACTTTATGAGACTTACGTCAAGCCGTAATGCAAAAATTATTATGGGATTACCTACTATAATTTGCTACCAGAAAGCATAAAATTTTATCTTACGAAAAGTTTAAAATCAAAATAACTTTTTTTATTAGAAAAAGCTTTATATAGCCATGAG
Source organism: Brachypterus glaber (assembly GCA_958510825.1). Lineage (NCBI taxonomy): Eukaryota > Metazoa > Arthropoda > Insecta > Coleoptera > Kateretidae > Brachypterus > Brachypterus glaber. The sequence continues at coordinate 6,920,796 of OY294047.1, read as the reverse complement.
GAATTTAAAAAAGAGGTGGGACTCCTCAAGGGGGACTAGAACGCTCTCAGGTCTGTTGACTTGATTTTATCTTTAATCTACTTTAAGCCTAAATTGTGCACATTTAAAAAATTCGAACTTATTTGTAATACATATATAGGTTCATATATAGTCTGCGTAACTATTTTTTAAACTACTTATAACTGTGACTTGTGTAAACTATCTGTAAAACACCTATAAAATCTTATTCTATTCTATTCTATTCTAAACTATATACCTTTTTCTACGACTGCTTTAGAATGTAAACAACTACACAAACTTTTCAAACACAGAATGAATCCATTCTACCTCTAGATACGGTATGAATATCAAGTGTTAGAATGAGCACATGTACTGCCATCTCTTGTTTATAAAAGTAAAGAAAACTATAGCAAAATAAGCAAAAATATATTTATTTTACCATGAAATATTGAATAATTTAATGCAATTTAAAGTTTTGCGTTAAAATTACATAAAGTTATTAGTTATTCTTAATATTTGACCAGTTTTTTATCAATTTAGTTCAAAAAATTAAAACTGCTCCATCTATTGTTAAATATTTAAACCTGATATCTGTCACAACAATCTGACATAACCTTCAATTTTTGCATTATAATTTGTAAATATGTGCTAAAATTAAATAAAAATATTTTTTAAGTACTGATTTGATAAAAATATTAAATAACATTAATGGCATTATTTAAAAATATGTGTTTTGTTGCATTTACAATGTCGAGTCACAAAAAACATTGCTTTTAACCTTGTCCGCAGTTTAAAGCTATGCAGTGTTTTATATTTGCAGTCGAAGAAAAAGTATAGTCTACAACACGTATGGACTAGTGATTCCACGCTCGCGGGACCGTCGTAATCGCCTGCGGCTCGTATGACAAACTTTCCGCTCTTGCGGAATATTGTCTATTCCATACTAGTTATAGAATATACTATTCCTATCGGTGACTTTGAAAACAGAGGCTAACTGAAAAAGGATAATATTTGACAGTAACTAAATAGGGGATTTTCGGGAGACAACCGGTATAACTTATTTCCGGACAGGGTAATCCAATTGTAATCCAAATGTAATTTAAAAGTATTAGCCTTTCACGCAGAAATACTTGAAATATACAGGGTTATTCTTATAAATGATACACCCCCCGTAACTTTTAAACGTGGTGAGATAAACACTTTAAATTTTAAATGTATATATCGCACAAAAAAAAACTATAATTTTTTTAATTTTTTATTCGGTAATGCGGCTCCAAGGGGGCAGTAGGGGACAGTATTTTAAATAACACTCTAGGTCTTGTGATACATTATTTTGAAAAGCTTCAAAGTCTCTACTTAACTATTTACTTTTTGATAATCTTGTTGAAGATTTTTTTTTCTTCAAATTAATTAAATTTTTATTGTTTTTTAATAATTAATTTTGGAAATTCTGCACAAAAAGGTTCAAATAATGATAACAAAGTGTATTATCATTTTAAGACTAATTATTTATCATTTTCATGTAAAACGTTCAATATTTGCACAAAATATTTAAAATTTTAATAATTTTAGAAAAAAAAATCTTCAAAACAAAAATAATATAAAAATTTACTAGTTATACAGCTAAATGGAAAATTTAAATCTCTTTAAAATTATATATTACATGAACCACGTCTCCCTGGCGCCGCCTTTTTAAATAAAAAGTAAAAAAAAATATTGCAACTGATGGTTTTTGTTGTGTAATACACGTGGCAAGTTTAAAGTTTATATCTCATCCCGTTCAAAAGTTACGGGGGGTGTACCATTTAAAAGAATAACCCTGTATAGACTTATTCCTATAAAATTGATATACTGATCAAATTCATAGTATCACAAAATGGTACATGATATGATATCATAGATTTTACCATAGTATTCGCTATTCCGGTTCATTTGGGACCGTTCAAGTATTACGTAACGCAAAATTTGGCCATTTTTGACCCCCACCCCCCCATGTTAATTTATTTAAACACCCTAAAGACAGAGGTTCTAAGAAACGAAGCTAAGTTACTTGATTGGTTCTCAGCCAACTCACTTAGCTTAAACACAAATAAGACGTCAACAATTTATTTTTCTCATAGAGATATATCTGACGAAAACGTTGAAAACCCAAAACTGTTGGGCATATATCTTGATCAGAAGTTAAGCTGGGAACCTCATATCGATCAATTGGCTACGAAATTAAATAAATCACTTTTCCTATTACGATACCTTCGTGATATAGTGCCATTTAAGGTTTTATTAAGTGCTTACTACGATTTGTTTATGTCTCACCTAAGGTACGGGTTAACCATTTGGGGCTTTAGTTGTCACGCGGGTCGTATTTTTGGTCTTCAAAGGCGTGCATTGAGAATCATAACTGGAAGCAGGTATCGTGATGATGTTAGGGACAAATTTAAATCCCTAAACATACTAACGATGCCTTCTTTACTGGTCTATGAGTCAATATGTGCCACTAGAGCTAGAATTTCTCACTACACGACGCGTGCCAATGACGGCCCTACTACACGTAATAGAGATAAAATTAAACTTCCGTTTTTAAGACTGCATTCTAGTAGACATTGCTTTAATTATTTTGGTCCCTCTTTTTACAACAGTTTACCCATTGAAATAACTCAATTGGGTGACAATACGTTCAAAAAAAGGCTGAAACATTACCTTTTGGTTCATGCATTTTATTCCACGGACGAATTCACTAATTCTCTTAGAAATGTTAATATAAACGAATTCTCATTTTTGTGATATCTGTGTTTGTTATGTTGTTATTTATTTTATTATGTTTAGTTATTTAGTTACATTTTCAAATACCATGCTGACGATTGCAAACTTGTAAAAACTTGTATTTAGCATAAATAAAATCTATTCTATTCTATTCTATTCTATGTAACGCGGCGTAACATTTTCGAGACCCCCCACGCCCCCCCCCCTATTTGTTACGTAACATTTTACAAAAAGTAAAAAAAATGAAAGGGAATTTTGCTTTATGGATTAAACCGGTTTTTAACCGGTTATTGCTTCCGTGTTTTAACCCAAAACCGGTCTGATGAAATTTCCGAAACCGGTTAACCGAAAACCGGTTATTGGCTATGGTTTTCCATCTCTAATTGTTTTTGTTTAGAGGATTTAGTTAACTGTTAACCACGCCGTGTGCAATAAAATTTGCAAGGAATCCTAGATCATTGTTAAAAACGTGATCCAATAAACATAAAAGTTTATAATTTTTTAAGTGTTACGTAACATTTTTACTGACACCCACCCCCCTCTGTAACGCGGCGTAACGTAACCTCCTATTTACCCCCTCCCTCTCAACTGATTTTGCTTAAATACAAATTTTTACAAGATAATATAAAATTACATCGGCATACATTATGTAGCATAGCGTTCGTAAGTAATCGTCAATAGAGACAGACAGACAGTCACTTTTTTCTTTGCTTGTTTTGATGTTTTTCGACGTTCTAAAACAAATAAGATGATGTTTTCTTTGTGAGAAAAATTAAAAGTATATTTACAGAAATATAGAAACGCCTCCCATGGGATACTTTGCATATTATATGGAAAGTTTTCACTCAGGGCAGGAAAATAAAACCAGCCGTTAAAGGTGATGAGTATTGCCCCTGCTGCCAATTTAACAAAGTAATTACATATCTTATTATTTTATTAACGTTTTTAGACAAATATTTATTATTTACGTTGAATAAATATTTAAATTTAATATATTTAATTCATTATTTATTTATATTTATACTCATACTTATAGATTTTATACATATATTTATTAATTTATAATAATAATGCAGGCACTGTTTAATGTTTAATATATTTATAAATGTTTGAAAATTGTTAATAATAAATAATAGTTATTTTTTGTTTTATTTTCGTGGAGATCATCACCTATACGTGCATTAAAATAGCATAAGTTTGTAGCTAACTTCACCAATATTCATAAATTTAAATATAGCAAGTTTGTTGTGGAAAATAAATTAACAATTGTGAAATAAATGGGTATAACTGTGAATAAAATAGTATACAAACCTCGGTGGAACATTTAGTTTTTTCTTTGGGAATTAACAGATAGCGGGACACGCCCCTTGGTCTTGCTAACTTTCCCTCAGAAAATGAAACATTTTTTACCTCAATATGTAATATACTGTTGTTTCTTTGAACTTCTTTGAAGTGTTTAAAAACCTAATTTCAATTTCGACTAAAATTGGAGCTGGCCATTTTGCCGACAAAGCCGTCAACATACCTAAATAAAAAGGTCTTAACAAGGTTATAAATACGCAGTAAAAACCTTACACAAAATTAAATGGCCAAAGTTTTGTTTCAAAAGGTCCAAAAACATTTAGAATTTGCGATTATAAAATTTGATTATTCTTTAGTACCAATAAACGAGCCTATAATATCTTACCTTTTTCATTATTATAACGATTCTAGAATATAGAGATATGAAAACAGCTGTCTTCTTCAAGCGTACTAAAATGTTCATATTTTATAACTGAACACACTAGTTAGAAGTGATCAATTTTTTTACAGTAAAAAAATGAATTCATTGTTGTACGCCTTAAAAAAAAGTTAGTTAACAAAACCACCACTGGCGGCAGCACTCTTTGACTTTGATGACAGCCATACAGACTCGAGATTCTGTGCAAAAAAAAATTGATTAAAAATGAAGAAGAATATATGGTTTATACACCTACAAATCTCTCCGAAATTGAAAATGCTACATTAGACAAGTTACCATCGAAATCGCGATAAGTGTACGATTTAGCATACGAAACAAATTTAAAATGAGCGAAGGAAGTTTTAAGTTCATTTCGAAAGGGTTTTATTGTCCTATTTTAATAAAAAACACATAATTGATTACTGAATAAATTAATTTCAAAAATTAATATTTAAAAATATATATATAGGATGCTTTAAGAAAAAATAGTATGTTTCACTCGAAGGAACAGTACGTTTTTTTACTCGTCTGTAGTTTCCGGACTCCGCTTCGCGTCGTCCGTAAATTCCACAGACTAGTAAAAAAAATCTTTACTTTTCCTCTTAGTAAAACAATATACTATTTATATAACAAGTTGTCAAAAAGGCGTAAAACACAATTTTGCAGACTTTTACTACAAATTTTAGAAAAAGGATAAAAAATACATAGAAATAAGTATTTGACAAGTTAACGTTTCTGCGACAGATGTTCTTTAAAAACTAGTTCCTAACACAATGTAACGTCAAACACAAAATATTAAATGGATAAACTAGTGTTTGCGTTTTTTGGATGTTTGGTTGTTAGGTAGTAGGAAAAATAGTATCCGTACCTCGAAGCAAAACATTTCAGTGTGGGTACTTTGAGTGCCTCTACTAAATAAAGTTTAATGTCACAATCAAATTATAAAATAAATACCTAAACGTCAAGAGTCTCTGGAGTTTTTAATAATTCAGTAATGCCACAATCAGAAAATAAAATTACTAACAAAATATCAAAACAAAAGAATTCCGTTTGTTGACGTTTATCATATTTCTAAAAATATCGGTGAACTTGCTTTCGGAACTGGAAAAATACTAAAAATAGTAAAAATAACTGTTTATGTATCCTACATTACAAATAATTGAACAGGTTAAGTAAACAGTCCACTGAGGTGGAAAATGTTTCATTTCAAAAATGAAAATTTCCACCGAGGTTTGTATACTATTTTATTCACAATTTAACCTTTTTTATTAACAATTGTATATTTTATGTTCCACAACAAAACTGCCACCATGTTAAATTTATAAATACTTGTAAAGTTAGTATTTAACTGTTAGTTTAACATTTTTACTTTATCAATGCAAGTCTACCCAGACGACACCATATCCACTGGACATCCAGTGGTTAGCCCTATATCCACAGGATGTCTCAGCAGAATATAGCAGACGTCCACTGAATATCTACATAGATATCCATTGGGATATTTGGAATGTAGGCCTCCAGACGGACGGCCAATTATTTTTCTCCAAAACCACTTTTTTGGTGTGTAGTATCCTAAAAACGTAAAAATACGTAAACAATTTTTTTTCGCAATACTTTCTTGTAAGAGTATTATGATGGCAAAAAAAAATACGTATTTTTCCGTTTTTAAAAAAGTGGTTTTGGGGAAAAAAAATTGGCCGTCCCTCCGTCTGGAGGCCTACAGGCTAAATATCCCAGTGGATATCTATGTAGATGTCCAGTGGACGTCTGCTATATCCTGGACATAGGCGGACATTTGGATATCTATGGGATATCTACTGCCAATTCAGAGTATATCCCCAGGAATCTACTAGTTATTACTAGTATTAGTTAATGGATATCTATGTGGATATCCACTGGACATCTGCTATATCCTGGATATAGGCGGACATTTGGATATCCATGGGATATCTAATGTCAATCAAGAATATCCACTGGATATACTGGATATCCAGAAAGTATATCCCCTGGATATCTACTGGATATTATGTGCTGTCTGGGTAGATGGCGATCTCCACGAAAAATTAATAAAAAATAACTTTTATTTTATATTTACAATTTAAAAACATATAAATATATGGAATATAAATAACTAATTATTAATTAGTAATTAATAATTAGTATTTAAGTATTTTTGTATTTTAAAAAGAAAAGCTAACCCAACACCCCCGGGTAATGAGAATGGACCCGTCCGAGTACGTCCCGCGAAAGCGGCGAGAGATCTGTCGCGGTGTCGGCTATACTTGTAAAATGTTATAAATTACAGTTCATTTACAAATATAATACAAAGGGTGTTTTATTGTGCAAATCAACTAAGAACCCAAATCCAATAACGTTATGTAAATTATCGGTGGTGACAGTGTTAGTGATCTTTTAGAAATGACAGCTAAATTGGTTGTGAATTTAATATTTTTTGGACATACGAAAATATTGTAATGTGGAGGTAATGTTATTTTATAAAAATAAATATTTTAAACTGTTTTGTCATAAAATTCAAGTCAATAAATTAAAATTATATCATAAATAAAATTAGATGCGGAAAACGTTTTATTACTAAAAAATAACTTACATGGAGAAAAATGGTAAATAATAATTAATTTTATGAACCGCCATAATATTGCTGACATATTTCACGTGTGTACAGAGTATTATTATTTTTCTGCAAAACAATTAAAAAAACAAACATTTTAAAATATAATATTCTTTTCTGCTAAGACATAAAAATAATTAAGCCCGGTAATGGTTTTCGCGCTTAAGTCTACGCGCGGTATTAAACCCCCTCGCGGTAATTTTCTTCGCGGTAAAGTCTATGCGCGGTAACGGTGTCACGGTAACGGACTGCGCTGTAAAGACTCCTACCCCTGGCAAGTTTCTTTTTTCACTATCTAGGTGTGTGCACAATATACTAGTGTATGTGTATCTAAGGGCCACTTGCACCAATGATGGTTTAACTTTAAACTTGGATTAAATTGACGGATGGCCAATCAGAACGCAGCATTTTTAACTTAAACTCGGTTTAGCTGAGTTAATCCCGTACCAAAATTTGGTGCAAGTGGCCCTAAAGATACTGGTTATTAACCAGTGGTTAATACTATTAACAGGGTGACCGCAAAGGTTGTAGCATAACGAGAAGGTTACTTAATAAGAGGAAGGGTTTATTTTATAATATAATATTACGTATACATAGCCAGCCAACTTTATTTAAACAGGCCCTTTACTTAAACGAATATTCCCTTTGGCAAACCCTTTCCTTTGTACCATTCAGTCGGACCTTTTTACCATAATTTATAACCGGCTGTATACAGCCAGTACATGTAATATTACATGTAATATTACATGTAATATTTTCAGTTTATTTTTACGATATCGCACTGTGAACTAAACCGTCGTATCTGAAAAAACTAGGGTGACCAGATTTTGTCCCCGGAAAATCGGGGACAGACATTGATTGTACTTTTTACTCAAAAACGTGTAAACTAAAAAAAATACCTAAAAATGTCCTATTTGGTTAGGGTGGGCAGATGAAAATATTGATGTCCCCGGAAATCGGGGACGTATGGTCAGCCCACAAAAAACACAACATTCCGGAAATCGCGAAAATAAAAAAACTTTGCTCATAGCATAGCAAGTGACATTTCTCTTAGATAATACCAAAACTAGTGGCCATTTGTGGCTAATTTCTCTTTATCAATAGATTGCATAATTTTATGTAAGGCCCATCTTCGTATGTTATTTTCATGTACTTACTTTAACCAGGGGCGTGCGAAACTGGGTGCCTTATCAGTTTTTTGACCCAAACATTTTTCTGTGTAACTTTTTTTAATTTTTTTGGTATATGATTCCTTAGGTCAAAATGAAGAAAAAGGTACTTGTTGTAACACTGTAGGACTAACCGCTTTCGAGAAAAATTAATTTAAAGGTGAAATTTCACGGTACAAAGACAAAAAATAAAACTTTCCGTTTGCGCGGAATATTGTCTGTCCATACTAGTTAGAGAACATACTATTCAATACTCACATCTAAATTTACTATTTTTTGAGAGTCTTTATAATTAATTTATCTTTCTTACCTGTTTTTTAGCGTCTCAAAAATATATAGCAATAACATATCACCAATTTAGCAATATTACCTTAAAAATAATGTATATTTGTCGTCAGTATCACAAAGTAATGCTAAGAAAAAAAAATAAAATTTGAGTCAACTGTGATGCATATTCCCTATACTTTAAAAAACTCTCCTGAAAAGTTGGAAAAATGAGTTACACCAATTCGTTTTAACGACGTATTAACAGTACGATGGTTGGTAGATGCAAAACGTAGTATTTTTGTGATAAAAATTGACGTGATTCTTTAAAATTACTACGTTTTACATCCACGTGTATGTAATTTGTAGGTGAAGACTCAAGGTACACCACTTAGTGATTGATGATTGCTCTTCGTATTTATAAACTTTACTGTATATTTTTACATCGTAGGGCCCTATTAATAGTGTCGATGTATTAAAATCTTCACCGAAAAATTTTGAAATCAGCAATAAAAAAAATGTGCCTGCCTATGTGTCTGTGTCTCGATTTCTAAAAAATATATTGACAAGCCGTTTTTTGCATATTGTTTCTTCCCACATTTCAAAGAGCTTTTGGGGGTAAACGATTAGGGGTAAGGGGGTAATGATGGTGTAAAACTCCTATTTTTAGCGTTTCTTGGTTATATAATAGTATATTAAAGTACTAGTTTCATAACATACGTTTTTAGCTCACGAGTACAAGTTTAGAAAACGAGCCTCTTGCGGTGAGTTTCCTAAAGTACTAGTGCGATAAAAACGTGTTATGAAACGAGTGCTTTATACAATTTTTTTCTATTTTGCTCTAAAATTTTAAAAAACTTACATTTAAATTGATGACTGATTTAGGGATTTTTGTTTCGAATTGGCATTACAGTTTTCGCCATGTTTAAAATTCTAAGAACGAATATTATTTTGATATATTTTATAGTAATTTCTTCTCTTTTCCACTGTAAGTAACCAAGCCACAATTTTAACACGGTGAAACATAACCTAAACACAAATTTTTGTAGAAAATTAAACTTTAAACCGACGTTCACAATTGCACGGTAAACGTCAAGAGATAGACTTTTGTCTGTTGCCAACCCAAAAGAAAATAAAGTAGAGACCTCTTATGGGCCTATAAGAACACGCAAAATGCGTGTGATTATGAGCTTATAAGAGTCGCAAAATAGAAAAAAGCCTTTAAAAGCTCTTTAATAAATGTTATAAATATTTTTTTCCTTGCAACGTTTCATCTAGCTAAGACTAGTAATTGCTGTTTTTTTTTCAGAGTGTGCATGCGGCTATGTGGGCAGTGATAGTGGCCGCTTTGTGGGTGTGCGTTGTGGCCACTCCGCAGCCGCTGCACCTGGAGCGGGACTCTTATCGTAGGCCCACCGCCTGGCAGAAGAGGGTCGAGGATTCGCACCAACCGCCCGCCGAATTGTCGCAACATCTGCCGCAGCTGAGCGCCGCTAATTCGCAGCTGATGCTGCGCTCGCCCAGAGGAGCAAGGCAGTACGACGTACCACAAATAGGTAAGTTTATTCAAGATTAACCCTTAAGGACACACGTGCCACTTTAGAATACAAGTAACCACGTGCGGTGTTGATATACCCCCAATTAATTATTTGGTTTTATTTTGGAAAATAATACTTTAATTAACTTTAACTTTTAAAATGTTTTTTTATTGTTTGGTGGCATCAAAAATAATACTAACACTAGTATCCAGGCTAGTGTCTGCTTAAAAAATGAAGAGATAACTTTTTAGTAAGTATACACTAAACGGCAGCTTACAGTATGAAAATTTGAAATGTATTTTTACATTTTGGATGTAACAGAAATTTACGTTATGTGATCCAGAATTCCCGTCCTAGTCATTTTTCTCGAATATGATAAGGGGTATTAAAAAACATGGAAAACAGTGTTTTATAGTCTCACCTGTACTACAAGTTAAATACCGAATGAAGCTTTCATTATAATACTCTTTGGCACTGTGGCAACCTCTATATTTTTTTCCACATGGTAAACGATTTTTTTTTATGAAATTAAAAATCCTTAAATTAGAATAGCTCACTTTCATATATATTTTTTCTGCGCTCATTTGTTTTCTAGTTACAAAATTCAATTCAAAATTTACTTAATTAATTTTTTCCTAATTTTTTAACCATTGCAGATATTAAAAAAGTTTTATATGCGAGCAAAAGTTAATAAAATGCTTGCCTGCATCTCAAAAATCACAAATATAGTAATCCAGTTTTTAAATAATGGATAATAGGAGTTGTGATGGCACTTAGGACCTTTTTTAAATTGTTTGATTATTAAAATTAATTTGTATTTATAAAGCTAAAAGTAACACATTTGAAACTTTTTTAATATCTGCAAGTTAAAAAATTAGGAACAATAATTAGGTAAATTTTGACAGCCCATAACTAGATAACAAATGAGCACAGAAAAAACATGAAACTGAACTATTCTAATTTAAAGATCTTTTAATTTCATAAATAAAAAATCGTTTACCATGGGGAAAAATATAGAGGTGGCCACAGGGCCAACGAGTATTATTATGAAAGCGTCATATGGTATTTAACTTGTAGAATAGATGAGACTATAAAACACGGTTCCTGAATTTTTTTAATATCCCTTACCATTTTCGAGAAAAATGTCGAGGGCAGGAATTCTGGATCACCCAGTACATAGAAAAATATAAAATAACGTAATACATACCGTAAAATTACACTAAAGTAAAGTATTTATCTTAATAACCAATTATGATAACCCCCGGAAAGTCAAATTTCGTTTTTAACATGAACAAGATAAATACCAAACATTTGCAAATTTAGTGTAAAAATGTTTTTTACGGATTAACTATAATAAAATACCCTTCTCAACATTTCCAATATAATAGTTATTTATGGTACTACTGGGTAAAGTAATTAACCTGCTTGGCTGACGCCTCGCAGGTTAATTTTCTCATGGGCAAAATCGGTTTACCCATGAGTGCCATACAAGGTTTTATCCAATAAATAGCTTAGGAATTCATATTTTTATTAAAAATTTTAATGACATTTGCAAGAAAATAATTTGACAAGTGACAGTTGAGTGGGTAAAATAAATAATTATCCACTCAATAAAGTAAAAGCCACGCGGGCGTTATTATTGAGTTTATCTATTTAAAATAAAGCTGGTAATTGTCTTATTATCTGTATGTATTGAATAAAGCATTTTTATTATCTATTTAAAAATTAAACGAAATATTCCGGAAATAGATCTCTCGACTCGTGGCATTTTTTTGTTCTTGCGTGTCTGATATGTATTATAAGACACTAGTTGAATAAATAATTAAGTATATATTTAGTTAGCAGAACACTTAGCGAAACAAATCTGAATAAAACTAGTTAAAAAGTCCAAACGTTCCATTTTTTAGTCGTACAAAAAATAGTATATAAAAAATGGTATATAATTACATAACTTTATCTTTATATATGTTTTGGAATCATCATTATCATTTTCATCTTCAGGTCTGATACGAAAAATTAACGCTAAACTTCGCCAAAAATCTATTACTAGTTATTACTCATTTGTTTCTTGTTTTATGGTTAACAAATTAAATTCAGTGCTCTATGTAAGGATAACTATTCTACTTTTTACACTGTCATGAACTGTCATGCAAAACATTATTATGACATAAAAAAAAAATACAAAAATGTGAAACGGGTACCTTTTCCAGACGGGTGGAAAAATGAGGAAATTTATAAAATAATATATCAAATTGACTTCACTTTTCCTGTAATTTTGGATCTTATCCTTTTGTTTTTTCTTTGTAGTTTTATCGGATTGTTTTTCTGACCGCATCATTATCAGAATTTTTTTAAAAGAAAAATAAATTGAACTTAATTTAACTATGATTGAAATTTTACTAGTGTCAAAATTTGACATCTAACTAAAAATGTAAAAATATATCAAAATTCATTAAAATGCCTATATCTCGGAAACTAATAGTCCTACGATAAAAATGATCACATATGTTTTTGTAGTGAATTAAACATTATTTTCATTTATGCAAAAAAAAATTGTCTTACTATAAATAATAAGTAAGATATCGCTAAAAATTATAGTTTTTGTTCATTTGCCCCCCCCCTTGCCCTACCTACGCGAATGTTAAGCATATTTTATGTGAAGCAAACAGAAAAGGTCCTGAATCGTCTGGTGAAAGATTTTTTTTAACAGACAGACAGACAGCCATTTTTTAACACCCACGTTTTTCACATTTTCTCGACGTTTCATAATATTCTTAAACCGAAGATTCTATTTTTTTTTTATTTTTTGGTCAATTTTAATAATGGATGTTTTTACCCCTAAATATTTTTTGAAAAGCAAGAAGAAAATGGTAGAAAGAACAAAAAATGTCCTAATGAAAAGAAAGCAAATTTCTACAATGTTTTGTTACAACGCAATGCTCAATGAAAGTTTAATAGTAAACGCAGTGGCAGATTTTTTTTGGCAAGAAAAACAATATTAGATAATTTTATTAAAAAAATATATAATTTTAGGTATCCAGCTCAGTGAATAAAAAATGTCATTTTAATATCAAATTATAAATAAAAACTTTTAACATAATTTTAAACTTTTACTTTTTAAAAATAGTTTCTTATAATTATACAAATAATTATTTGTAAGACGTAAAATAAGATTTAGTTTAACCTAAATGTCAAAAATTATCACTAAAAGAATTTTTAACCCCTGTAGTAGTACCTGACCTATTTATACCTGCCTTGGTCAATTTTTTTTACTTAGATCCTGCGCGTAGTTTATACGTATACTATTCTATCTAATCGATTTTTCCAAATAAAAAAGTATTTTTACCTAGACCCCTTCAAATCCCAGCGAAAATTCAATATTTCTGAAACGCGATCCACTTTTATGTACTCTTCACAACACTACTTACTAGAAGAGTATTATACAAATAATAATAATAATAAATGTTCTTTATCCAATACATACAGATAATAAGACAATTACCAGCTTAATTTAAATAGATAAACTCAATAATAACCCCCGCGTGGCTTTTACTTTATTGAGTGGATAATTATTTATTTTACCCACTCAACTGTCACTTGTCAAATTATTTTCTTGTAAATGTCATTAAAATTTTTAATAAAAATATAAATTCCTAAGCTATTTATTGGCTGACGCCTCGCAGGTTAATTTTCTCATGGGCAATATCTTACTTTACCCACTAGTACCATAATAGTTATTTATGGCAATATCGGTTTACCCATGAGTACCATACAAGGTTTTAGCTTAGGAGTTCATATTTTTATTAAAAATTTTAATGACATTTACAAGAAAATAATTTGACAAGTGACAGTTGAGTGGGTAAAATAAATAATTATCCACTCAATAAAGTAAAAGCCACTCGGGGGTTATTATTGAGTTTATCTATTTAAAATAAAGCTAGTAATTGTCTCATTATCTGTATGAATTGGATAAAAAATGTATTTATATATTTTTTTTTACCTGGGTGAGTTTTTGGCAATTTTGCAAATTTGAAAACTATCGTGTAATATCTACAGTCCAGTCAACGAGGAATTCCTATGTTAAAATTGCAATAAATGCACACGGGCTGATATTTTAACGGGTAGTAGTGGATGGTAACAGAACACTCCTGTTAGTTTTCACCGGGTGATTTGCGTAAGTGTGTGCGGAGTGTGCCCGCTATCTTTAATTTTAGGGGTGAAAAACTAACAGGAGTGTTCTGTTACCATCCACTACTACCCGTGTGCATTTATTGCAATTTACATTTCTTATTTGACTGGACTACTATAATATAAAGTGCACGGGATAAAATAAAATTGTTTTGGGAATAATACACAGAAAAAAAGAACATCTTGAATCAAAGCAAAACGATCTTGAACCAAGGCCGCCATGGCTTTCTATATGTTCAACGCCATGACTGTCTTGGATCAAGTCCACCGTGATCTTGGCATTTGAGGTCCTAGATTTAAGGACATTTCCTTAAATCAAAGCCACTTAAACGATTTATTTAAGATCATATTATCTTAAACTAAATATGTAATTATCTTGATTCAAGATCATATTATATTTATCCAAGATCATATTATCTTACACCAAGTCTTGGTTTAAGATAATATAATCTTGAATGAAGAGAATTATAATCTTGATTTAAGATTATGATTCTCTTGATTCAAGATCATATTATCTTAAACCAAGACTTGGATAAAGACACCACAGTCAGGTTCCAGGGTTAATGGTAAATATTTTAATAAACTTTTCCACACACAATAGCAACGGGCGAGTCTACTGTATATCTACGTGGGGTGAGGCCGGAAAACACTTTACCGTAAGACAACAGGGGCTTTGAGTCAAGATAATAACTCTTGTCATGCATTTAAGGAAAAAATCCTTGACATAAGGATTTTTCTACCAAGAGAATAATTAAAGGAAACCAAAGTCACATATAATCTTAAACCGAGGATAAATGATCTTAAAAGAAGATTATTACCTCGATTTAAGGTAATATAAATTCAAGATAATTTATTATATTCTGCCAAGATAACCATTTTTTCTGTGTATCGAGTAAAAACGCAACATACTATCCACTGTGAAGAGAATACTATTGATTGCGAAGCATTGCATATCTTCACGGCTTGTTTTTCTAATTTAATTTAGTAGTTTGTTATGACTGGTACTGCGATAGTTGTCGTTGGTAAATATTGAAGTAAATGTAAGACTATCGCTGAATTATTTAGAGTTTATTGACGTAACTTTCACGGAAACAATTTAGAGTAATTGACATGACGTCAAACGGCGATTCTAGCAGATTTAATCCTTTTAGACTCCCTTTTTTACTCACGTTTGAATATATTTAGATGTTTCTACAGTATAAACTTTAACCTACAGTACATTTTTAGGGACGTCTACTAAATGTCTTTTTTTTTTAATGATGTGTTCTAAATTTCAGGTCAGTCCTAAAAAAAAACAGGCACTCAAGTAGTACAAAACAAATTTTTGGGGTGTCAAGGCCAAACGGTACTCCCCACAGTATACTGTGGGACATACATATCGTCGTATGAGAACAACAAGGTTTCAACTGTATAAATTATAGATTTGAGTTATGATCAATTAAAACTTTAAAATCATAAAACTTAAATAACCTTAAATTTTATAATTGAATGGTGTATTATGCTGCAATGGGCTTATATTAGGTTAAATTAGTACCTATAATACACATTTTGTGGATATTTTAAATATTAGCTAAAATAAATAATCAGTTGGAACTTTGATAACCAAATAATCTTTGAAAAGTAGTAGTACAATAGTGTTCTAACTGTTTTGCATTAAATTCACGCGTTTTTGTTTTAATAATTCGTACTTAAATACAATATTTTGCATAAACTATTATTAATCAATATTAAAATTGATAATTAATAGTTTCGCACAAGTTTTCCTCATCAATCTCCATAATTTTGGAAAAAATGACAGGCCAGACCTAAGTTAATTTTCATTAACGGAGTACCTGATTTTTAAGTAAGCAATTGGAATTAAACTTTATTATCAGTTAGAACCTCGTTGCACTAAAAAAATCTCCAAAAATGCAGATAGAACATGGTTGTAATGTAAATCAAATGGTCTATGTGCATAATATTTTTATTTTTAAGTACAGGCAAAAAGGTAGTAAAAAGATCTATTCAGAAATGCAAAAAAAGTGAAAACCTGAAAAATGTAAGTTGAAACCTTGTTGTTCTGATAAGACGATATGTACTTTTAAGGACCACCCTAATGCCCTCGTATAACCAAAACTATTTGAATGTTTATATTCCTGTTCCATTTGCGATTTAAATTACACATGAAATGCAAATCAAAGCACTAAAATATCTGCAAATTCTGTGACAATTAAATTAACTCGCATTAAGAGAATCATCAAAGTCGATCTAGGTTATTTTAGTAAGACAAAGTTTGGTGAGCACTTAATTTGGGTCTTGACATTTAAATTTTATTACTTAGTTTTAAGTTGACCTATTTTAAAATGTGTCGTTATAGCTATTTTCCTAACAAGTGTGTAAAGAGGCTCTTTTCCGCACTAGATTGCATTTGCCTGAACGCGCGTAGCGAGTAAGGTGGGAAAAAAGTTATCGATAAATAAAAATTAAAAGCTTTAGATAAAAATCGAATGTCGGTTTTTTCTTTGAAAAACACCGATTTATATATATATATATATATATATATATATTTACATATTTATAGTTAATATGTATAATAATGGCGTGCGGACTATTTTCCTAGCGACTTTTTGCGCGAACAAATATTTTGCGAACTTTTTTTTTTCGAACTAAAGACCGGATACCATATCTTGTAGCTATATCCTGGTGACTGTTATCTTATTTTGTTAGCTTCTATGTTATTATAATCTTATAATAAGATACCTAAAAACTTTAGTTTTATTTTTTTTAATTAATTTAACTAAACAAATTCTTAAAATACCTTCCCATACATTATCATAAAAAGTTAATAAAGCTAAAAAACTATTGATTTAATTTAGCACACCACCAGTAATATTAAAAAAGAAGTAACTTCAGACTTAACTTGATTTCCAAGTCTATACGAACTGTAATTTAATATAAAACTAAGTAAGGGAATTGGAAATATATGTATATAAGACAAAAGGTAAAATCTATTTCTCACTCACCTTTCTCTATCTCTAATTTACCTTTAGTTTTGTTTTCTGTAATGACATGTCAAACTAACTTATTTAAGGCTGTTTTTGCCCTTTAGTATAAAAATAGCCTAATCTGAGTTGATAAGTTAAAAATAGGTTTTTAGGAAACCTCACTTTACCAAATTTTTGACCTTAAAAATACTGGGATAACCCTAATCTGGATTCATCAACTAAAATACATCACAACCAATAAATTTTCCATTGTATACATGTAAAATTAATTTCAATAGTTAGAACGGCTTCATCGTATTAATATTTTCTTAACAAACACATTTTCACATGAATTAGTCGCTGCTCAAGAATAATTACGCCTAGACTGATGTTGCATCTTTCACGGTTGAAAGGCAACCTCAAACTATTCACTAGGGTGCCCAGGACCTACGGAATTGTTTGGGTCCCACCCCTCAAAATTATTACTTTAGGTGAAAAAACAACACTGATTTTTTTTTTTAGATTTTTTAAAAAATATTTAGAGATAGCGTCCGGCGTTTTTTTGAATAGAAAATCATGTGAAGGATTTTTATTTTTTAAGGATATGAAAAGATTAATATTGGATATTTATGCAACAAAAAAGTGTTTTTGGATGATGATGAAAAGGTATATTCTCAATTTTTATGCCCCTCTACAAAAATAAAACGGGTTTTTCATGGGGTAAAAATGCTAAAAATTGACAATGAGGTTAATAAAGGCTTGAAAAAAATGCACTTAGAAATTTTTCCAATTTTTTTTGAGGTTTTCTTCAATATGCCAGAATTCAATTATTATATTTACTCTTTTTTTAAGTACGAGTTGACCAAAAAATAATTAAATATCTCAATAAGCTAAAAAATTCATTAAACTGCAAAAAAATATCAATTTTCTAGCAAATAAATACAAAATATTTTCAAAATGCCTTTTAATATGTAATAAAACATTATGTTATTATATTTTTTAAAAAAAGGTGTTGAGCGCAAACCCTCAATTTGTTTTTAAAAATCTAAAAAAAATTCGCAACACCCATTTATATAAATAAACACATTTGAAAGCAATTTATACATATAATTATATTTTTTTGGCCAAATATCATCTCTTTTATCGAAATCAACTTTCCAACGACTTATGTACACTATTTTTCCTATGATCCCGAAAAAAAATGAAGTTTCTTATTTTAAAATTTTCTAATTTTTAATAATTTATAAGAAAGGCAAAGCACAAAAAAATAATAAATAGCATACAAATTTATATATCTATGTCAAACAGGAAATCTGATTTTCATTTAGCTTTAGTTTTCTTGGTTTTATATTTAATACAATATATAGTACATAGCTGTTTAATGGGTTGCCTATTCCTAAATGAATGCGAACTTGACATAATAATTAATAAGCAAACTGTTCGCTTATTAATTATTAATTAAATTAGATTTCTGTGGTAATGCTGCCATATAAGACAGTAAAAATTGTTCTGTTTTACATTTCATAAGAAAAATATTGTGCATTTTGATGTTTTTTATATAATCTAAAGTAACTAAATCAAGATTAAGTATTTTTTATAAGATCTAGACAGTAATGGTCAAAATAGTAACGTTATCACTATAGTTTCTATTTTTGACATGAAAAACAGAAATATTTAGATTTAAAAACTTGAAAGATATAAAAGGCTGTGGTGAAAGGTGGAAAATGGTTTACAAAACAAGGTGAATAAAACTCGTAGAATCTACGAGGTAAATAACCAAATAAAATTAGGCAAACATCTATACATAAATATCACACTAGGGTGATAAAAAAATATCAAACTAGTACGATATGAGGCGTTTTCTAAAGAAGAAAAGAGTGTGCTAAATATCATTTTCATAGAGGATCGTAGGAAAAAGCTATTATTAAAACCATTACAATTTGTAATTTAAAGCGATCACAAACGAACCGAACCGTAATATATTTAAACTTAAGTACTTTAAACGTAACGCAATTATAATCTGTCAGTAATAATTCTTTTAGGACCATTAAGATGATTCGCGAGCATAAAATGCATTTTGCAAAGCGACCGTTAATGTTGTAAACAATCAAATTTTATGTACAAACGACCGTCGGGATGTGCAGCACACTAGGAAGCAGGGTTTATTTTGACGTGAAGTTGGTCACAAAATGTGCATTGGGAAAATTAAGTGTGCAGTGGGAAATTAGGATTTGTGCAGTAAAAAACAGAAGAAAAATTTAATTAGAATACAATTTATATACATGTAGTATGTTGTACTGATAAGTGAAAATACCTTACCCCTACGATGTTTTTTTACCCCTCTTTTCTCTAATCTAAAATCGTGCTTACTGTTTGCTTTTTTATTTATAAAATATAATTTATTTGTGGATTAATACGTTAGAATTAAGAGGTATGTGTATTAAATATAAATTATATTCTCTCCCTAAATATCAATTCGTGATACTAGGTTAGGTACCGGTGCTTTTTTTTTCAATTTTTTCTCATCTTAATCCCAATTTTTGCAAAATGTCCAAACGAAATGTAACTCCTGCTAAAGCAGTCGTTGCATTTACGTCATTGGGATTAATATTTGTAAAATTTATGTTAAAAAACAGCGATACCTAACCTAGTATCACTTATGATATAACCCCTGAAAATACTACAAAAATATCTTAAAAATAACAAAAAAAATTATTAATAAAACACAAATCAACAACGCTTTCTATTTTTTTTTATTTTACGGTGTTTTGCTTGAAAAAAAAATTACCTGCGGCGCATTTTCTAGTGTTTCTAATGATTGTAAACTGTTTTAAAAATAAAATAGATCTAATCCCTAAAATTTCCTACGCTTTTATTTATTTTCCAAATTTAAATTGGAATTTAAGCGTGAAAATAGTAAAAAAAATTGACCTGAGACGTTACGACTTTTTTTGTTTTTTGTTTAATTTTGACATTGTAAAACTTTCATTAATTCATTAAAATTTTCTAGCTAGCTAGAAAGTTTTAGAGCTTTCTTTTAATTTTGTAAAAAAAAGGAAATAATTATAATTGAATTTAAACAAAATTCGTAAAAAATGTCCCCTTCGGCGCTAACTTAGTAGATTTTAATTTTTTGTAAGGTCGTGAAATTAGTAAATAACCTTGCCTGCGGCGCTGTATTCATAGGTCGAGATAGGTCTATACACCTTTTTGGATTTTTGTGAAATTTTAAAAGAGGTAAAAATAAAGTAGACAAGAACATTTCTGATTTTTTTCTTCTGCAAGGTTAAGACTTTCTTACTTTTTTATTTGAGACTGTAAAACCTAAGAGTGAAATTCGTCAAAAATTTCGCCTACGGCGCTAGAACTTTCTTGCGTTTCTGTGAAATTTTAAATTGTAAACTATTTTAAAATTAAAGTAGAACATCTACTTTTTAAGATGTTCGCCTGCGGCGCTAGAACTTTCTTACATTTTTATTAATTTTTTTAATTTAAGATGCAAGCAAGCGTAAAATTAGTAAAAAAATTGCCTTCTGTCCTAGAACTTTCCTGCAAATAGCTTTGTAGATGCCATTTCAGGCGCACCGCTTCGTTTTTACTAAAAACTTTTTAGCTACTGCTTTGAGTAAAGTACGTTTTTAATGATGTACATTTTCGCCCGCAGTTTTGATAACTTTTATTCGGATTTTTGACCGTTTTTATTCGGCATTTTGACTTATTCCATTCGAAATTTTTACCAGCCACACCATGAAAAAAATTGCTTCAATCCGGACCTGATCTTACCTTAAGAAATGCAGCAATAGTTTTCTTCTGTGCATTTACCCCCCCCTCTAACCCGATTTATAAGAAAATATGAATAATTAAAAATGGGTTGTCTTCTACCCCTGTTGCAACAACAACATGTTGGTTGCCTATTTCATTTGTTGTGATTTTTCAGGAGAGACAAAGGGTAGCTGCAGGTTACTGTTTTGATTCCACCTAAGGGCCTAACTCAATTTAGCAAAAAGTCCCTTTGTAAGAAAGTCGAGGAACTTCTTATCCATTTGTAAATAAATATTAAGGTACACATTACATTTTTGTTTAACCTCGTACTATTTAATTAAGCATCCCCTAAGTCCAGGACTTGTGTGGGCTAGTAGTAGAGGAACCACCGGCTTTAATTGCCTTTCGAACCAATTTATAGGGAGTGTCCGCTTCACTTACGCCTTCGCCAAATTTCAATTATTAATTAACTGAAAAAGGCAAATCGGCGCCGGTGAGAATCGAACTCACGCTATTTGGGTAGTAAAATCGTACGCGATAGTCCACTACACCAATCCTCCCATAATATGGATAGGAAGTTATGATGATACAAATGTACTTTAATTTTTGTTAAAAACACTATTATAGCACTACAATAGTTCTAAAGTCGCGTATTTTAATATTAAAGGACGGACATGAAATGTTGGGTATTTTTGACAAATATAAAGTATAATAATAATATAATAATAACTTCCGATTTCCTATCCATTTGTAACTGAATATTCAGTTTACTTATTACCACGGGTCGGATCGCAGTAGCCATTACCGGGGGCATGCAAAAATTAGAATTTAAAAAAACTCTTTTTTCAAGTAAATAGACACTTTAAACTATTGTTCACCTAGCAAAATATCATGCCGACGCTGTTAATACTCAGTGCGTCACTTGGTCATGGCCATAACTCATAGAGTCTTATTTTTTTTTTGAAAATTGCTTCCCTTTTCAAAAATTGATTAAAAAAACAATATTTTTGTATTAACTATTCGTTTTTTGAAAAGAGAAAAAAATTTAAAAAAAAGTCCTTCTCCATGAGTCATGGACCATGACACTGAGTATTAACAGCATCGACATGAAATTCCACTTGGTGAACAATAGTTTAAAGTGTCTATTTACTTGAAAAAAGAGTTTTTTTTTTAATTCTATTTTTTGCATGCCCACGGTAATGTCTACTTCAATCCGACCCGTGCTTATTACAGTGTAGGTATTAATAACCATATGAATTTAAACGCGTATAAATTTACTTAAGGCACATATTTTACAATATTGATCACTGTGCATCGTAATTTAGAAACAGAGTCTGTGAGTTAGTGACTGATGTGCAGGCCGCGAAAAGTGCTTAACCAAAAATCGATTGTGCTATTTCGGGAAGACATTCACTCTGAGAAAACCGAGAAAAGGATTTAAATAAATAGCAGACAATTGTCTGAATTTATTCAATTGTTTCAGGATTTTACAGTTTAAAAAAACCCTTTAAAAATGCCTCATAGAAACAGACATACAGTGCGGTCCAAAAGTCACCCCCCCCCCTCTTAACTTTTGAACGAGTTGAGATATCGATTTCAAATTTAGAACTCCTAATTAAGACAACTTAAACTATCTTTAAGCATATATTTGATACTTTTATCTCTTAAAATGTGAGCAGGGGGGCATGGGGGGAATTTTTTTTAATGGAAAGGGGGGTCGTGTGATACATCAATTTAAAGCCTTTAAAATTCTCTATATAACCATACATTTTTAAAATTTTTAAACATGTTTTTTAAGGTTTTGATTTTTCAGTATTTTGTGCTAAAAAAATTAATTTTTAAGTTTTTTTTTTGTTAATTTTTATTTATGTCAACTAAAATTAATTTAAAAGTATAATTTACTTTTTTTCATTATGAAATTAGGCATTTTTAAAAAATTGTTTGGATTTTTTAGAGAAATTTTGACAAAAATACCCATTTTCAACCCTATTTTAAACCCAAAAAAAAAAATGGTTAGAAAAAATAAAAAAATTACAGTTAAATGGAGAATTTTATAAGCTTTAAAATGATGTATCACACGACCCATCTTTCCATTTAAAAAAATGTCGCCCTATGCCCCCTGTCCACATTTTAAGAGCTAAAAGTATCAAATATATGCTTGAAGATAGTTTAAGTTTTCTTATTTAAGATTTCTAAATTTGAAGTCAATATCTAAACTCGTTCAAAAGTTAAGAGTATGTATGAAAAAACTTATCGCATTGTTTGTTTCAAAAAGTTGTAGATCGTCGGGTTACTTTCTCAACCTCGTATCTCAAAAAAATTGATTTTCAGTTCTTTGCAATAATAAACTGTGTACAGGATCATATAAGTATGTCATTATGTACGTGGAGTTTGTTTGAGTTATAACCCAAACAAACTCCATTTAATTATTCCATTAGGTCATAAGTTACGTTGTATTGGAATCATAAATTGGAGTATGTTTAAACACTAGCCTCACCCCTTACAGATCAATTTTTTTTTTCAGTGGATATGCTTGCACCTGAGCTTTCTCCTACATTCGTAAATAAGTGGGGGATATATAGTTGTAATCCTTCTCCCCGCAAAGCGTATATTTATAAAAAATATATTTATACCTATTTTAATAATTGGAAAGCTCAAAAAATGCTAAATTTTAAATTTTTATGACCACTGTGTCTTAAGGTATTCCGATCAGGCAAAAATAAATGCCTCACTTCAATTAAACAAAATATAAAAGGGGAGCCATTAAAAAACACTCTTTAAAGGTATATTTTTTTGAGTAGTGAAAACCAGACAATTGCATTACATCTGTAAATAAATTCACCAATAAGTATGGGTTCATTGCCCATTAAAGTAAAGATGGATGTTATCTACATGTTTGTGTCAAAAACAAGAAATCGTAGCGTATCTTTTCCACCCCACAAGTTTGAAAATATTTTAGAACTTTTAAACTTTAGTTCAAATATATTTATCAGTTATATTTGAAGGGTTCTGAGCAATGTGATTCTTTAACCATCAGTTTTAAGGTGGCCGTTATTGAAATCGACTGAAAAATCAAACAAGATGAAACCCTTTCTATACAAGATGTAAATGTAAATGATATCATTAATTTTAAGGGATGATTTTACATAAGAAAATCTTAAAAAAAGTTCCTATAAATATATGTCTAAAAATGCGTCGTAAGGGAGCTAAGTCCCTTTGAAAGTGACTAAAACATTCAAATTTTATTTAATAACTCAGTATTTGAGAAAATGCAATATACATATATAACATATCTTTACGGCTTGTTTATAAATGCTTTTGTATGAAATTTAAAATAAAAATAGATAGATAGTAACTTTTTTACTTTTATATTTAAGGTTTCTAAAACTAAAAGTATTGAAACACACTCTTTTTTAAATGGTTTAATCGCAGATGTGCGGTTTTTCATTGAGCTCTCCTCATTTACACTAAATAACAATACCTTTACTGACAAGCACTACGTTAATTAATTAGTTCCTTTTCAATACAAAGTTCAATATTGTGGTACAGTTTATGCCATAGCATGCAATGAGCACCTAGAGCAAGTTTGTTTTGGTTAATTGGTTATAATTCTAATTAACTCTTTCGAAAAAACAATATCTATAGTATACAGTTGCGATCTTTAATAAGTACTACACCCAAAAATTGTACCATTTAAATCTAACTTGCCACTAAAGTCAATTGAGGACTTAATTAAGTCAGATATATAACAAATTAAGTATAATAGTCTTCTTGTTTGTAACATAATTTTTCCAAGTGAAAAATGTGTGAACATGCAACACTTAAGCCAGCAATAAAAACCAATTTTAACAATATATTTTGGGGCTAATATAAGGAAAATGGACGAGGAATTAGAGAATTCTACACGCTAGAACTAAAATATATAAGAATGAAGACTTGGGGTCCTTTAAAAGTTTTAACTGCTATTGAATAAGGTACCTTATGAATATTATTTTATGGTAAACAATAGAAATATACATATAACTTAAAAAATAAATAAATAAAAAAATTTAAAAAAATTAACAATGAAGTAAAATAATGGTAACAAATAAGTAAAGAGAAATAAAATAAACTTCAAATATGTGATTTTTAACCTTCTTTTTCGTAAAATAATATGTAAGCATCCCCTGATACGATGGATGTTGATGAAATTGAAGATACCCTAGAGTCGTTGTATTCGTGCCACGTATAATTATAGGGATTTTTACAATAGGCGTGTAGTGACCGCTATAAGTGGTACCACTGTGATTTGAAGTAGCGTATAAGTTGTATCTGCAGGGTGTGACGGACTCTGCGGTATAATTGTTCATATCTAATCCTATTAAAGGAAAGTCTACGGTGACGCTGAGATTTCTCTGGAACTATTCCGTTTGGGAGAAGCCTTTGAGGTGGATTACTAAGATTTTCGGGAGTTTTTGAATTGTAAAGGAATTTGTGCATTTTTGGCGCTCTTTGCATTCTGAACATGTAGGCTTTTCATCGTTGTACAACGTCTCTTCCCGAATGAAGAATTCTAAACATTGTGTCAGCCTTAACTGACAGGTTCGTTGTGGGAGAGGAAGAGAATGGTGCCAGAACGGTTCAAATGTGACGGAACAATGGCTGCAATGGGTACACTTCAGAGTGGATTTGATTTGGCCGACGAAGAGGTAAAAAATGCTAGCTAGAGTCGTCCTTCGGGAAGTATCTGAACCATGACTCTGCAGATTTTCGTTATCACTTATTTTTGTATTTCTCTCGTCCAAAATAGGTTTAGGTTTTTCTGTGACCCTGTTGACTTCCTCGTGAAGTCCCTCTAAAAGATACCATAGAAATTATTGTATGTCCGGTTGTGCATAGCCCATAAATCGGGGGGCGAAACGCTGGATTTGGCTCTTTAGAGAAACCGTGTTTACTACCCGGACAGATGAATCTTCCGACCACAACTCTTTTATCACCTCGGCAAATGATTTAATCAAAACTCCAAGCATACTAGATATATTGTCCTTTGACTGTGCTTCTTCAGGTATTCCATCAAACGTGTTTGAAAGGCAATTAATGACCGAGTTCATGAAACAGGTGTTCCCAATATTTTCTAATCCGTTAATATCCAAGGTTTTGATTGGACTTCCGACCATAGCCTTATTGTTCGTGATGCAGTTTTTCTCGCTCATGTTAACCTTAACGTTTTGATTAACATTAAATTATTATCTTAGGAATAGAAGAATTCAAATTACACTCTAAATCATAATCTTAATTATTTTTAACGGAATTGTTTATGTTTTGAAAATTATTTAAATCATATGAGAAAGAAACGAAGTTTTGATTTTCAATGTCGAAATTTCCAAAAGAACCCATCACGCTAGGCATTTCCTCTTTGAATAGCTATACCCAATCGTTGCAAAAAAGTTCCCCCTAAACAATTGTTTGTAAACTCAACGAAAAGCCTACATATTTCTTGTAAAAAAAACTTTTGTTAAAGGTCAATATAAACCCAGGGTTTCGATTGCTTTAGGACAAAAGTGGTAATCAGAAGACAAAACGGAATAATTTTTTATTTTAACATATTCTGCTTTTTTAGCGGCCGCTCCACCCTGTTTAGAATTAATGGTAGAATATGAAATTATAATTCTACTCGTGTTTATATGTTGTAATGTAAAATATTATTGTAATATATTATGTAACATATTATAACCGCATATAAGAGGATTATTAAATTACACTCAGTATCTATATGAGCCTCAAACACTTTACAATATGCATGTATAGAGGATAATAATGTTGTAATTGGATAATATGCTTCTCGAATGACTCCCATAAGCAGACTGTTAACGAATGTCCAGGGTGGTTTTCTGCGAATTTTAACTTTTTCATTACGACCCCTGATTTTTTGTCATAAATTGTTTAAACACACCTAAAGAAGTAGTTTAAGCAAATAATTTATTATACATATTACTTACTTAAACTTTAGTATATATTTTAAATACAGAGCAGTCCAAAAGTCACCCCCCCCCCCTCTTAACTTTTGAACCAGTTGAGATATCGACTTCAAATTTGGAACTTTTAAATAAGACAACTTAAACTATATTTTAGCATATATTTAATACTTTCAGCTTTTAAAATGTGGGCAGGGGGGCATGGGGGCACATTTATTTGAATGGAAAGGGGGGTCGTGTAATACATCATTTTAAAGCTTATAAAATTCTCCATTTAACTCTATATTTTTAAATTAAAAAAAAAATTGGGTTTAAAATGGGGTTGAAAATGGCCATTAATGTCAAAATTCCTCTAAAAAAAAACAAATAACTTTTTAAAAATGCCTAATTTCATCATAAAAAAATTTTAAATATACTTTTAAACTAATTTTAGTTGACATAAATAAAAATTTATAAAAAAAACTTAAAAAATCGAATGTTTTAGCACAAAAAATTGAAAAATCAAAACCTTAAAAAACATTTTGTAAAAATTTAAAAATGTTAGTTTAAATAAAGAATTTTATAAGCTTTAAAATGATGTACCACACGACCCCCCTTTCCGTTTAAAAAATATCCCCCCATGCCCCCCTGCCCACATTTTAAGAGCTGAAAAATCAAATATATGCTAAAAGATAGTTTAAGTTGTCTTATTTAATAGTTCTAAATTTGAAGTCGATATCTCAACTCGTTCAAAAGTTAAAAGGGGGGGGGGGGGTGGCTTTTGGACCGCACTGTATGAAATTTTAGTATAAAATAAAAAAAACACTTTTTATCTTTACAAGAAATGTTATTCTACGATCAATAATAAGCCAATAAAATGCTGGGGATGACAATGGATACCGTTTGTAGAAATTAAAGAATGCGTTTTGTGTATTTCGGTATAAATTTTATTAATAGCCGAGCCGAAACAAAAAGTTAAAATATGCAGAAAGCCACCTTGTTGTTGGACTGGCATTTTACCGGGCAAATACCCGTAACTTCGAAACCAAGCATGTTTATACTATGTAATAGTGATTCAGAAATAGGGTAAAAAATTTTAAGGGGTGATTCTAGGTCCACAAATATGAAAAAAGTACCTATAAAGTTTGGTCCGGAAATTAGCCCTAAGGGAGCTACGACCCTCCTACGGGTACATCTGAAAAGTAGTTTTTATTATAATATATGGAACCCTATGAACTATAGTCCGTTCAATTATGCAAGATAGTAGTTTAAAATTCCCGCTATTTCTAAGCTACATAATTGGTTAAAAACCAACGAACTAATAACTCTTCTCCCTAGAATACGCATACCGTTAATATAAAGTATCGCCAACATCTCGGTTTGTTTGTAAACAAATAGTAGGTATATTCAGGCCTGAACAATAACAGTTACCAGTAACTGGTATTGTTGTCTCTGTTAGAACAAAGCTGTGCGAGTAAGACAGACGAATGTTTATGTTGCCGACGTTTTTGCCAGTTTTAACGAATGAAATGCCTATTCTAGAGAGAAGAGTTATTACTTCGTTGTTAAAAACTCGTACCTTTTAACATATAAAATATTGTGATATTTTTTGTCTATGACAATGATTGACGGTCGTTAAAGATAATAAAAGAAAAGAAAGTTACATAAAAAATGGTCATACTTAATGTTATTTTGTTTATTCTTTATACACTCACACTAAATTAGCATATTCTACATATTGTACAAACGTAAATTATATTGAACACAAGAAAAACGTCAAATTTTTAGGTTACAACTACAACTTAAGACCTATCCAGAGGCTCGCATAACAACCATTAGACATTAGATACATGAAGACACATCAAGCCAATCCTGGCATCGCATTCTTATGTACTATGCTTGTTATGCGAGTCTTTGGATAGGCCCTTTTCAGGAAAACAGTACCGACATCTGTTAAATTTTTGATACACTATGATAATTATGCTATTTATGCGCTCTGTGGTGTAAAACGGGCCGCGTCCCTTACTATCTTGCATAACTGGACGGAGTATAGAGTAACGATTTTTTGCACATCCCTGTTGAAAATGACGGGTTGAAATTCACCCGCTCAAGTACGGTTTGTGCACCATTTATACCTGCCCAGACCCATCATTTTCAGTACGGATGACTTAACATAAAAAAAAAACGTCAAAATTCGTAAGGTGGCTTATTTTACCTTAGTTATCAGGTGAATGGAAAGTAGCTTACAATGCAATGCAATGCAATGCAATGCACTTGTAATATATGATCGCGCACATAGAAATATAAAAGCGTTAATAATTTAATTTACTATCAGTGTTAAATCTTGACAATTATTCAAAATAATTTATTGCCTTCTTTACATGCACCCACTCACCAATTCTTGTTTTAATAAAACTTCTAGAAAACTTTTATTTAAATAGTTTGATTGTGAAACCACACAAGTGCCAGTTGTTTCCCATAATCACGTTTTCGACGCCGAGACAGGTCAATTTTTATTTGACATGTAACCAATAATTAACGTAACTAACCCCACCACTGAGGGATCGTTCAAGTATTACGTAACGCAAATTGTACCAAAATTCATACACTTCATACCCCTGTTCCCGCGTTATTAAAGGCTTGTGTGGGCTAGTAGTAGTAGTAGTTGTGTCTCGTTTGTACATATGCTTGGCTTTCGGATTCGGATACCTGCATGTCTTGTTGTTATAATTCTACTGAATCCAAGTCCCACCCGCTCCTTTTCCAAAGTTATACACATATTAAAAATTTATAACATACAAAAAAAAATGTCTTGTTGTTATAATTCTACTGAATCCAAGTCCCACCCGCTCCTTTTCCAAAGTTATACACATATTAAAAATTTATAACATACAAAAAAAAATGTCTTGTTGTTATAATTCTACTGAATCCAAGTCCCACCCGTTCCTTTTCCAAAGTTATATACATATTAAAAAATATATAACATACAAAAAAAAAACATTAAAAAAACCTTTAAAACAAAAAAAAATCTAAAAAATATTCTCGGAACTTAAAGAGTAATTTTTTATTTCAATATGAAATATGATTCTTTATTTTATTTAACTTTTTTTGGAACTCGGTACCGGTTGCAAAAGGATGGCTGATTTTTTTCTAAAATACTACAGAAGTTCGGTATATTTTTGAATGTGTGCTGTTTCACAGTCACACGATTCATTTATGAATTTATTTCTTGAATTTATTACTTTATTACTGGAAAACTTTTTATATTATCTTGTATAAAAATAAAAACTAATGACTACTGAAACACTATATCAGCTAATATATCAAACAGCAGATAGTAAAATAATATATTTTTATATTTTCACAGAAAACATTTCACAACTTTTTAATGATACTTAATAGGTAATTGTGTACTTTAATTACTGTATTTTTATTTACTTTAAAATATCAGACAAAAAATAGTAATTATATACCAAGGTAGAGAAGACATTTTTTATAGCCCAGCGTATTAAGAGTGCGAGGCTATAATAGCAACAGACCTGGCCTATCGCTTGACGTTTTCCGTGCAAATGTCAATGTCGGTTAAAAGTTGATTTTTCTACAAAATTTTGTGTTATTTTAACCATGTTAAAATTTTGGCTTGGTTAATTGCAGTAAAAAAGAAAAGAGATGACTATAAAATATATTAAAATATAATTTGTTCTTAGAATTTTAAACATGGTATAAACTGTAATACCAATTCAAAACAAAAATCCCTAAATCAGTCATCAATTTAAATGTAAGCTTTTTTAAATTTTAGAGCAAAAATAGAAAAAATTGTATAAAGCACTCGTTTCATAACACGTTTTTAGCGCACTAAACGTGTACTCGTGCGCTAAAAACGTATGTTATGAAACTAGTACTTTAATATACTATTTTTCAAATAACAAAATAAATTTTTAACAGAAATGCTATTTCTTGAAATTTTAATAAAAATCAAGTAGCCTTGATCAATGACATTTGTTCAAATAAATACTTTGACCTGACGTAAAAATTTAGTTTTTTTTTTAATATTTCATAATATTTAGCTAACAATTGGCAATAAATATAAATAATTATGATATAAATAATTATAATTAATAAATAAAAAGTCCAAAAAGCTATTTTCTTGGATTTAATTAGTAAAAATTGCACAAAGAACTGAAACATCTAAAGTGACAGAAATCAATTGTTTATAAAATTTACTCCTACTAGAAGAGAAAAAAATATTATTGCTATAGGTGAAGAAAATTGATGTCAGTCTGAAAACATGATAAATAATGGTATGTTCTAGAGCTAATAGTGAAAAATAGTATATTATGCACCTAGTATGCAAACAGTTCGCATATGTGGTGCAAAGTGCAAAAAGTCCTAAGGCTAGTAACTCCAAACATCAGATAAAAATATAGTTTAAAAATTATTTTGACATAGCTGTAACTTTGACAAATAAGTTAAAAACCAGTCTCAATGTCTCAAAATTTTTCATTATTGACCGTCGTCAATAAACAATGCTTTACAACTGCCAATTATAAATGAGATTACTGATGTTATTGGTTTTCAAAGTAAGTAAGCCTTGACAACGCTAGATAATATGAAAGCTGGCACTTAACTAGGTGGTAGAAAAAGTATATTTGTAACTTAATAAGAAAATAAAGGCCTATCCTGCGTCTCGGCTAAATAGCATCCCGAGAGTTGAAAATGTAATTTTCTTATGAGGTTAGAACAGTTTTTATTTACATATGAAACACAAAACATTACAAACATAATTACATTTAAACACATGTTGAGTTAAGGCCTATCTAGAAGCTTGCATAAGAACATAAAACTTAAGAATGCGATGCCGTGATTGGCTTACAAGATACATGGCGGCACCTCAAGCCAATCACGGCATCGCATTGTTATGTTCTATGTTGTTATGCGAGCATGTGGATATGCCCTTATGTTTCTCTTAATGGCAATCATAGGGCGCCATGTATGAGGTAAAATCTAAAGCCAAAAGAGGTTAAAATAAAGCTCTTTTCTACCCTTAGTAAAAAAAGTAACATTTTTAACTTTTTTAACTTGTTAAAAAGTAATTGAGAACGATATACTTTGTAACTTTTTATAATTCACAAAAAGGTTCTTTCGCTTTGTGACTGTAAATAAATAGTTATTTATATACCAAGGGACTAAACTGGCTGTTTTAGTCCCGCTGCATGAGTGTGTCCTGAGCGAGCATAGCGAAAGAGGACAACAGAAATGCAAGGGACTAAAACAGCCACGTTTAGTCCTGAGGTAAATACACTATTTTTTGCACGACCAAACATAATTTAGGTAGGTAGATAAAATTAAAATTAAAAACCATGCGTCTAAAATCGGGTTTTATTTTCGTAATTTAATCAAGATAACTATAAATCGCGAAAAGTCAGTTTCACAGCCATCGCGATTTCAATTGTTTTTTAATATGGTTCACACGAACGTCAGTCTCAAAAAAATGGACGAAGACGATAAATTTTAAGTAATTTAAACAATGCTATTTTTAAAGGTTTTCTTTGTTAAAATCAAATAAATCGCTTATTTATTATAAAATATCACCAAAAGTAGTTACAGTTGTGGCACGTATATTTTTCCAACTGCAAATTCATCTATTAAAAAGATAAGTTGCAATAAAATAAGAAAGTCAAAATCATTTGTTTCATAAATAAAACTTTTAGGCCAACTTGACTTATGTACAAACACACTTGAAAGTTAGAACACAAATAACATAACCCAAATGATTTTTTGGTATATATTTGGTATGCTTGAGGGCACAATGAAGACAGGGGGCAAGGGGTGACATTTTTTTAATGGAAAAGTGGGTCGTGTGATACATCAATTTAAAGTTTATAAAATCCTCTATTTAATCAGATAGTTTTTATTTGAGATTTTTGAAGACTTTTTTTTTTAATTTTATTTATATCATTCAAAAGTAGTTTAAAAATAAACTTGTTGTATTTGTATCATGAATAAAACCATTTTTCAAAAATTTTGACAGAGATTTTGGCGAAAATTCCCATTTTTAACCCTATTTTAAACCCCCAAAACTCCGAAAAAATCAAAAATTATGTGTACAAATAGAGAATTTTATGAGCTTTAAAATGATGTATCACACGACCCCCTTTCCATTTACAAAAATCCCCCCTTTGTGCCACCTAAACGTACCAAATAGATACCAAAAAATTATTCGGGTTACATTATTTAAGTTTTTTAAATTTTAAGTTGATATTTTAAGCCGTTCAAAAGTTAAAGTGACACGCTCTGTATATGTTTATTTTATCTACTTTTTTGTCTAAAAGTGTTGACGTATTTCTCTTGTGGGATGTGTTTATGGTAACTTTAGCCAAACTTATTGAAAATTTATTGAAAAAGTTTCTTTTTTACCTTATTTTCTATAGTTCTAATGTTAGATGTCAATAAATTTCTCTTGGCGTTAACGTAATAACTTATGCGAGTTTTTCCACTTAAAAAAGTGAAACAGTTTTCAAGTAATCTGTTGAAGTAGACGTTGATGAAGATATAACATATTAACTTAGCTTGCATGAAAAAAAAATTATAAAACATTGTTTCTACTTCCTTTTAAATAGTATCAGCTTGCAGGTATAAACGAAAATTACACTAGGCAACAAATCTCAACTTTTTTTTTTGCCCTGATCTGAAAGTAAATTTTTCTTACCAATTCGAGGGCGCAGAATCTGACCTTAGCAAAATTCTAGCACGTCAAATTTTCACAAAAACTACCCCCCGCACCTTAGGGGTTAGAGTTATTTTTTTTTATTTTCAGATTCAATTTCAGCAAACTTAAAAACCCCTTTATAGCAATTTTCAATTTTTTTGTACAAAAAATGTATTTTTCCCATTTGCTCCCCTTGCCGCACACCAATATTCACCAAAAACAATTCAGGGTGATAACTTTTGGTAGCATACCTGTATTCCTAATTTCAAGTCTCTAGCTTGAAGCGTTTTTAAGTTATCGTGCACACAAGATTTTCCGGACAGAACGAAATTGATTTATATCGAAATAAAACACAAAAATACTCAAAAAAAAAAAAATTGAAATTTTTTGCACGTAGGCTTTCCCAAAATTTTGAAAATTTTCAAAATGGGAAATAAAAGAAAACTGAGCTCAATTCTCATTTACAATTATGGCGAAGGCGCTAACATGTATTTATTTTAAATTGGTATTTTTCGAGTTCAAACATATTTTTTTCTACGACTGCTTTAGAATGTAAGCAAATACACACACTTTTCAAACACAGAATGAATCCATTCTAGCTCTAGATACGGTATGAATATTCCGTATCAAGTGTTAGAATGAGCATATGTAGTGCCATTTCTTGTTTTGAAAAGTAAAGAAAACTGTAGCAAAATTAGCAAAAAAAAAAAAAATATATATATATATATATATATATATATATATATATATATTACCATAAAACATTGAATAATTTATTGCAATTTAAAGTTTTGCGTTAAAATTACATAAAGTTTATCAGTTTTTCTTAATATTTGACCAGTTTTTTATCAATTTAGTTCAAAAAATTAAAACTGCTCCATCTATTGTTAAATATTTAAACCTGATATCTGTGACAACTATCTGACATAACCTTCAATTTTTGCATTATAATTTGTAAATATGTGCTAAATTTAAATAAAAATCTTTTTAAGTACTGATTTGATAAAGTTATTAAATAACATTAATTGCTTTATTTAAAAATATGTGTTTTGTTGCATTTACAATGTCGAGTCATAATAAACATTGTTTTTAACCTTGTCCGCAGTTTATAACCATACAGTGTTTCATATTTGCAGTCGAAGAAAAAGTATAGTCTACAACAAGTATGGAATAGTCATTCCGCGCTCACGGGACCTTCATACTCGCCTACCGGCTCGTATGACAAACTTTCCGCTAGCGCGGAATATTGTCTACTCCATACTAGTTATAGAATATACTATTCTATAAACGGGAGATTCTGGAGTGTTCTACAAAAAAATAATTTGTCAACTTACTGTCAAAAATTTATTTATTTATTTTAGATCGTAGAAAAAATGTTGTTTGTATTACGATCGCAAAATGTGATTTCTACTTTTGCGTGATTACTGATCTCGGCTAGACACCTCGATCAGCAAATTCCACGCTCAAGCAGAAATCAGTCATTTTGCGCTCTTATTACAGAAATAATTAGTTTGGTGATGCAGGTAGAAAATTTTAATTTAATTTAATCTGTCTTGTAAAAATAGGGCTTGCTGCCTGCTCTCTTATGCCCCATTAACTATGTATAACCAGCAACAAGGCCTTTTGTGAACTAAGTACACAAAAAGTAATTTGGTGGATCTGCGTCATTAGCTCCAATTTATTTCTACGCATCGCGCCAGCAACAGTTAGGGTATTTATTCTATGCGGCAGATTTTCTCCAGGCTATACCAGGTGAGACGTCTAAGATGGATTAGCTTCTTCTTTAAACAAGCCGAAAAGATTTAAAGATATAATAAATATTTATGTCTTTTTTCTGCTCAGTACTTAGACTATAAGAGCTGGTGACCATTTATTTGGATTAAAAAACATAAAAGATATCAAAAAAGACTGTGGTGAAAGGTGGAAAATGGTTTATTAACAAGGTGAATAAAATTCGTATAATCTACGAGGCAAATATCTTAATAAAATTAGGCAAACCTTCATACATAAATATCACACTAGGGTGATATAAAAATAAAAAACTAGTGTGATATAAGGCGTTGTCTAAAGAACAAAAGAGTGTACTTAATGTCATTTTCATAGTGGATCGTAGGAAAAAATATTTCCAATAGAGTAATACAGTTGTAATATGTAATTTATAAATATTTATGTAATGGGAATTAAGTATGTATTTTTTAAATTTTTCGATAAAAACAGAATATGTTTTACATCAAATTGGGCTTAAAAAAAAATTACATTTGAAAATAGACAATAAATGAGTTATACTATAACATTATTTTACTGCTTTAATATTATCTCAAAAAGAATATATTTTAGGAAAAAGTTATAAATTGTTTTTTTATAATCTTTCATTTAAGCTCTAAATAAGTAAAACCCAATAAGAATGGTTTATTTACAACCAATACACTTATTTAGAAAACAAAGTTTATTTCTGGAGATTAAACTGTCATCTTATCCTATTTTTTGTTACACTTTTTAATTATGATGATTAAAATTATATTTGTCACAAATATATATTTTCTCAGTGTAGGTAAACAAATTTTACTAAAATTAAAATTTTGGTCCGGATAACTCGCAGTTTGTCATTTTCTTTTTTACAGTGTGCCTTGTTGTGTTGATATTTAAAAAAAGTATTTAATTTGTTTACATTTTTCCACTTAAAAGTTTAAACGTTCAAACTTGAATATATAAGGTAGTTGCAGGTATTATGGCCATGTATTTATTATGGCCAATTTGCCATATTTCAAAAACTAAGAATGAAAAAATTTTGATTACAGTATTTTAACTTTTTGTTTCTATGAAGATTACTAGGGCAAGCGCTAGATCGCGCCACTATTAATGGTTTTAATTCTGCAACGATTTTAGTGATTTTCTTTTCGTTGGTAAACGATTAAATAAAAATTTTAATATTTTGAAAATTCATAACATCTGATTAAGTTAAGTACTTTAAATTTTATTTATATTTTATTATAGCAAAACGTCCTATTTAACAGTTGGTCTATATAGAATTTCAGTCAGTAAACGTAACTTTAACAAAAATTTAGAAAATTCTACATTACAATGTAGAGTAATGTGGCCAGTTTGTGTGTATAGTAATATGGCCATGGCAATAAGCATGCTTCCTGCAGGAAGCTGTGAGGCTCGGTGATAGATGTTACGTTTACTTACGTAAATATTGTGTTAGACTAACAGAAAATTACAAATGACCATTTTTATTCAGATTGTGAATAATTAAAAAAAAATAGCTAGTATAAATTAAATATTTATCAAGTATATTTACCTAAAGCCATTAATTGTTTTTTTTAATGAATAGTATGGTTTTTATTTAACTTTTCATTTTTTTTTTATATTTTATATAATAAAAGGCAATAAAAAAAGCATATATGTATAAATACTTAACTTGATAATATTTAGAAAAATATGCTTTATTTTATATGTGGCCATATTACCAGCACCGTGTTGGTAATACATTTTTTTAAATGACATATAATTTTTTATTTTTTTTTTTAACTTTTTTTAAGTTTTTACTTTTATTCTTTAATAACTTAAGCATAAATAAGTAATCTGGGCTCTATAAGTATTAATTTGTTTTGAAGTTATCTCCTTTAATTTTTATCAGCAATTATACGTTACCATGGGCATAATACCCGCACTTACCTTATAGCGTACTGTTTACATGTAAACTAGGGCATGTGTAGGAATTTATTTATAAACGTTTTTCGAAGTATAATTTACAATTACTAAGAAAAGTTAAATAATAAAAACAACAATATTATTAATAAAAAATATGTTAATTCTGACATATAAAATGGATTATTAGGGGCCACTTGAACCAATTTTTAAATTGGGTTTAGCTCGACTAAACAGGGTTTAAATTAAAAATGTTGCATTCTGTTTTGTCGACCATCAATATAATCCAAGTTTAAAGTTAAGCTATCGTTAGTGGAAGTGGCCCTAAACCACCAAATTTTCAAAAATATATTGGATATAAACAAAAGCAACTCTATTATAGTTCTCCGCATGAAAGAAAGTCTCCGACGGAAGGGGGAGGAATCATTCGCGCTCTCTTCTTTCCGTCAAGAGCGTTATAGGACATGCATGCTTACAACGGCACACACATTCCAAACATATTTACCGTAGCCACAGATCCGTGCGTCAAACTATATCTAGATAATATTATGATTCATTGTGTTACATTTGACCCGTAACAGTAACGGTCGACCGCTGTCGCACAAATGCTTACTTTATCAGAATTGTGCACAAGATGATTGAGAAATATTTTTTTTTATAGAGATCTATAAAAAAAAATGCAAAATCGCACAAATGCTTAACTTATCACATTTGTGCACAAGATGATTGAGAAATATTTTTTTTAATAGATCTGTCGCACAAATGCTTATCTTATCACAATTGTGCAGAAAGTGATTGAGAAATATATTTTTTTAATGGAAATGTCGCAAAAATCTTATCACAATTGTACACAAGGTGTGTAAGAAATTAAAAAAATAATACATAAAAATATTTAAGAAATAATCTACATAGATTGAAAAATGATTCATAAGAAAGCTAAAAACTTCTGATGTATTATTACATGTTAGAAAAATTTAAAGTAAAAGTTAATTTTTTTTTGCTCCCTATAGAGGCAATTAAAAAATATTTAAAAATACTCATAAAACAAACAAAAGTTAATACTTACTTCATAAAATTAAATTTTATTGCCGTTAGATAACAGGAAAACTTTTAGATTGGTCTCAGACGCTTCTTTAAAGCTCCTGACCCTTATGTAGATTTTATTATTTTATAAATCATATGCCTATATACAAGGTGATCAGTAACTGCCATGCCAAAATAGTTGATTCTACATCCAAAAATATGAAAAAAAGTTTCTATAAAGGTTGGTCCGGAAATGAACCCTAAGGGAACTACGGTCCTTCGAAGATGACATATTGAATGGGGAACAAAAAAAAGCATCAATAAAATTTTAATGCTGCAGGGTTATTCTTCATTTAAAACTGAGCAAAAAAGTATTCTTGAACAAAACACCTAAATTTAATATTAAAGAAGTAACAGCCTTTTAAAAACTAACGTTTTTGGTAGCACAAAATGTTACTTCCTCTTAATTACATTTTTTTTTTTGAAAACGGTTGCTCCTACAGTGTTACACTATCTGTTATTTTTTATGTATTCTTACACAAGGAATCCATATTTTTTACAGAAAATCCAAAAAAAGTAGATATAAAAAGGTTTGGGGCAAATGTGTTAAGCCTAATACATTTTTCCTTCTAGAGAAGCCTCTGAATATATTCAAAAAAAATAAATTAACATAAACTTATTGCCCTTATTAATACTAGTATACGTTCAAAACCTCGTCGCTCTACCTTAAAGGGTACCAGAGTTATTAATTAAAAACCTTATTTTTATTACAATTTTAAAGGGCCGTAGTTCCCTTAGGGCTCATTTGCGGCCCAACCTTTATAGGAACTTTTTTTGATATTTTTGGATGCAGAATCACCTCGTAAATTTTGGCATGCCAGTTATTGATCACCCTGTATAAGGTGCATAGAATCGAATGGTCAGGGTTGCAAAACAAAAACATACATCAGAAAGTATCGGGGCACCAATTTTATTAACAGCATGCTGTAGCACGGTATTTTTTGTAGATTTTTTCTCCGTATGTTTTTACTGTGTAAACTATATTAAAACCGCTATTGCAGACGCATAAAAACTCGCTAAAAGGTAGTTATATTACACATGGGAATATACCCTAGTACCTGCCCGAATAAATATAATCTCCCTGCGGAAAAGTCTAACACTGTTTCATACTTTCCTAGTAATCATATTTGCAATAAATCTCAACCTACCGCATTTAATTAAATATTTTAGTCCGTTGAGACCGTCGTACGTTAACCCTTTCAACCCTCCTGGGATATCCATATATGTCTTGAATTCATAAACAGAAGAAAAAAAGAGAGAAAGTTATAAAAGCAGTATCGAACTGGTCAACAATAAGCGACTTTTTGACAAAATAATAGTTATAAATGCTAAAAAATAGAATCAAATTTTGTCCCTATTTAGGGTTTCACAAGAATCAAGAAATTGAGATTTCTCATCTTGTCTTCTCTCGTCTTGATTTCAAGAAAAAATTAAGATAAGAGTGTCATTTCAAAAACCAAGAAAAGCTGAGACGCCATCAAGTCAACGCAATTGATAAAAATTAAGACTACGACTCTTAATGTTGTATTTTTCGTAAACCTACTTATAGTCTAAAAGCTGGTGACCATTTTTAGTTCATTATTTGCTCCCGGCTGTATTTTATATATGTCTTAAAGTACCTTCAAATTAAGCTACTTGCAAATCGCGAGGTCCTGGATCGGGTTCCTTTGGATGCTAGAAGCCTCGAAAAGATGGTGAAATGGGGTCCCCGAAAAATATATTTATAACTTACCGAGTCAAACAAATTACATTTATTACATTTAGATTGGTCTATTTTCACAGTTTTACACAATTATTTAGCAGGCTAAGAGTTAATAAAAAGACTTTAAAAACTTTATCTGATATATATCGACACTAAAAACTCTCTTTAATTTTCACTTAATCAAAATGTTTCATAAATTCTCATTTCTTTAAAAAATTAGGTATCACATATTTTAAAGGCACTTTTTACAGACTGTTCTCATCCCTTGGCCCCAGAATTATTGTGTAAAACTTTAAAAATACCTTAATCTGAATGTATTAAATGAAATGTATATGACTCGGCAAGTTAAAAATAGATTTTTTGGTAGCTCATGGGCTATGAGTCATAGCCATATCTTTTGGAGCTTCTAGCACCCAAAGGAACCGGATCCGGAGTCTAGCAATTTGTACTTTAATTCTTGTTAAAAACACTATAGTTCTAAAGTCATGTACTTTAATATTTAAGGAAGGACATGACATTGCGTGTTTTTAACAAAAAAAAAGTACTATTGTATAGGATAATATTCAGTTTACTTTTTACAGTGTAATTTCTGGAAATAAAGAAACATTAAAAAACAATATTCCTTTCTGTTTACTGGATGGTAATTGATTATATCGATAATATCAATATTATGAAATAACTACTGAAAGGATTAAGGCGTCTAATTTATATATGTTGGCTAGCATGGGTTCGATTCTCACCCGTGCCGATTGCCTTTTTTAGTTAAATAATTATAATTGGCGAAGGTGAAACAGAGACACCCCCCTAAAAACTGGTTCAAAAGTCAGTTAAAGTCGGTGGTTCCCTCTTCTACTAGCCGACACAAGTCCTGGACTTAGCGGATGCCTAGAACAGTACGAGAAGAAATAAACAAAATATTATATATTTTATTTATTTACAATATAATATATTTTATATAATATATTATAATTTAACTATATAAAAAAACTATTAAAATAAAGAAAATATTTATTTTATTAGGAAATCATTTAACAAGAACGTAAAAGACAATCATATAGCTTGAAAATAAAATAAGTTTTATTTTATTATTATTATTATTATTAGCAAGGCATTCTTCACTTTCAGGCCGTGCTACTGGCTTCGATGATAGCGAATAATAAATTCTTAGTATTATTTTTAATAAATTTTTTCTTTATGTTGGCCTACCGGAATTGCCAGACCCTAATGGGCCATATCAAGGCTAACTAGATGGTGCAGTAGCACGGCTTGAAAGTGAAGGACGCCTTGTAATTATTCGTAATTAAAACGTTAATCTTTTACACTTAAAATTTTAAAAAGCAATTTTATTATTGTGAATTTAAATGATTTTAGATGGACGACGAAATGAGTCGAGGGTAATTTTTACAAAT
This sequence comes from Brachypterus glaber, assembly GCA_958510825.1. Lineage (NCBI taxonomy): Eukaryota > Metazoa > Arthropoda > Insecta > Coleoptera > Kateretidae > Brachypterus > Brachypterus glaber. The sequence continues at coordinate 6,879,316 of OY294047.1, read as the reverse complement.
ACCCAATTTGAAGAAATTTTAGGGTAGCATTTTTACCAATAATAAGATCGTTGAAATTGGTAGCTTTTAAACTAACTAATCAATTTAACTTTTGCGTTCCCTGCGGCCTTATGCCCGAAAAGTTAACATTGTCCCATGGGATTTTTTTAAAAGCTTTCTATAAAATAAACAAGTCATAAAATGTGATGCTTCGCATTCCGTTATATACTATACACAGTGGATAGCACATTGCATTTTCCCAAATAATTATTTTACGCAAGTTAAACGCAAAAGAAATAAAAATTAGGTAAAAAAAAGAGTCTGGAGATGGGCCTCGAACCTGGAACCTTTTGAAAGGCAGCCAGTTACACTGACGTCTACACCACGAGTCGACTAAAAATAGTATATTAAAGTACTAGTTTCATAACATACGTTTTTAGCGCACGAGTACAAGTTTAGAAAACGAGCCGCTTGCGGTGAGTTTTCTAAAGTACTAGTGCACTAAAAACGTGTTATGAAACGAGTGCTTTATACAATTTTTTCTATTTTGCTCTAAAATTTTAAAAAACTTACATTTAAATTGATGACTGATTTAGGGATTTTTGTTTCGAATTGGCATTACAGTTTTCGCCATGTTTAAAATTCTAAGAACGAATATTATTTTGATATATAGTCATTTCTTCTCTTTTCCACTGCAAGTAACCAAGCCACAATTTTAACACGGTAAAACATAACCTAAACACAAAATTTTGTAGAAAATTAAACTTTAAACCGACGTTCACAATTGCACGGCAAACCTCAAGAGATAGGCTTTTGTCTGTTGCCAACCCAAAAAAAAATGTAGAGACCTCTTATGGGCCTATAAGAACACGCAAAATGCGTGTGATTATGAGCTTATAAGAGTCGCAAAATAGAAAAAATTTATTATAAGCTTTAGTACACTATATAGGCTTATCTCGTCAAGTATTCCTTTATAGCTTGCTTGTTCTTAAATAGATTAACGTATTTTTTTTAGGAAAATTGCTTTATTATAAAGATCAATTCTACAAAAAAAAAAATAAATAAAAAGTAATAAAAAATAAAAAAATAGAAAAATTTTGAAATTTTTTTTTAAAAACTTTTCTTGATTTTTTTTTTTTTTTAATAATATTTTGTTTTTCGAAAAAGATCTTTTTTAAAACAAAATGTATTTTTTTTGTTATATTTTTTGAAAAATATATTTTTTTAAATATTTGGGAAATGCAATATACTATTTACTGTGAATAACACAGCCCCACAAAAAAAAAAGTCCGGATCTCTAGACCAGACATGTATATCCTTATGTATTTTGGCCCGCTGAATCCGAATCCGAGGTCAGAAAAAGCCCTACACCCCAGGAATTGGCCCCAGAGGCCGAAAATGGCCGCTGAAAGGTGTGAAACGGGAATTTTCGGCCTCTGGGGCCAATTCCATAAAATGGATCAGTTTAATATATGCACATATTTAAAGGCAAGTTACTTTTAAAGCTTCCCGAAGCTTCGATAAGTAAAGTTGCACATTATCGAGAGCGGTTTGTTTACTCTCTGGAAGTAATCGTATTAAAACTCTACTTTGTAAAATATCCTAAAACAGAAATCTTTTCCATGTTCCTTCTGGAGCACTACATACATAGACAAAGAACATAGATGAGCTATTATCTCAGGGTGGGTCAAAAAAACCGACTATTTTTTTTTTACTTTTTATTCTGAAAAATCGGTTGCTAGACACCTATAGAAAATTCTCACCAAATATGAACTCTTAATTTTGATAAAAAGGTTCTCCGCTTTACAATTTTCCATTTTTTCCTCAGTATTAGAAAAAAAAATCATATCTCTTTGACAACTGTTCGTTAAAAAGTATCTCTCCTCATATTCTTGTAGGAAATCGAACGTTATATACAAATTTGCTATCAGCCATTTTGATTAAAATTCAACCGGGAAATTTAAATCAATGGCTACTATGTACATAAACGACATAACCTCATCTACTTTAGAGATGAATTATGCTCATAAAAAAATTACATAGGTATTCGTGCAGTGAAGATCATAATTTTTCATTTATAATACTGTGTAGGACTGTCCTACTAGGACATACACTCAAGTGTGTAGTCATAAAGGCATGAAAAAACCTCAAATTAAAACATTTTAACTAAAAACTGTTAAACTAAGCCAGAATTTAGAAACCAGGTACATTGCATGCTTTTAAAATATCTACTATGGTAGATTTTTCGGTCTCGAGCTTTTAATAACGAAAAATATACTTAAAATATTACTGAGCAAAATTATTTTATGGGATCATAATAAAATTATCGAAAATTTCACTACCTCTTGTGATATTACTGTCGAAAGTTTCAACGCCACATTAAATATTAACTAAAAACCAAAATAATAAAAAATACGTTTTCTCACTACCAACTAGGTAAGTTGACATTAGTTAATCAAAATTTCGAAAGTAATGGGAAGTACTATATCGAGCACACTTAGTGATGGATGAAATCAATACAAGCAAAACGGTAACTAAAAACAGAAAAACAACATTTCAAAAATGTATTTAATACGTAAATATCGACACAACAAGAATTTGTATTAATATTTTAAAAAATTCTATCCGGGCAAAATCTATTTCGAGCTTTAAATATTAAAATGCTATTTTAAATTGACCTTTGACCTTGAAAAATTAAATTAAGCATGTACGAATGACGGAAAAACCCGAATAAAATTGTCTGTTGTCTAGAAAATTAAATTAGGCACACACAAAGGCTTTTGCCTTTGGTTAACATTAAATTAGTGTTTTAATTTTAAGGTAAAAGTTCATAGCTAATATGACAAAAGGCTGTTTATAAATATTAAAATTTTAAATTTGAATAAATTACTAAGCTAGATGTATTTTTTTTGCCAAAAACGATATAAAAAATAATAAAAAAATACTTCTGCCAACAAATGAATATTTTTTTCGTGCAGTTTTATTAATAATTAAAATTTATGTTTTATCAAGTTTTATTTAAATTAAAATATCTGTTGATTTGGAATAAGTACACAGTACTCTGTTGATTTTTATAAAATTTATTTTTAACAATTAAAATTTTATGTAATTGTAAAATGTAAACTCCGCGCATTATCTATCTGAGTTGATGGTCATTTGTTTCTTGTTATTTGGTTGGCAGAATATATTTAGTTCCTTATGTAAGGTTTTCATCTTGTTTAAAATTTATTGTCAATCAAGACATTATTTTGACATTTATAAAAAAAATCCAAATAATTTGCTTTAGCAAGAAGAAATAACAAGAAAAGTGCATAAAAAGAAAACTAAAGCATCAATCTATAAACATTTTGTTTAAATGAAGTAATATAATGCAGTGCTCTATAAATTTTTGAAGTAAACACTATAAAAGAGAATTTTTTGGTTAAAATTATACTGGTCCGTAATTTTATTCAGGTAATGTTAAATTTAAGTTTATAATAGCACTTTATGAATAAAAACTTACTTTTATTATAATTTTGAACAAAGTTTTACTTTTTAAACAGATTTTGTTATTATTTGTAAGAGGTAAAATGACAGTCAATTTAACCTAAATGTTAAAAATTATCAAAAGCACAATGGGCTACAAAAATATTACTAAAAGTAATTTTTAAACCAATAATCATAGCTTCCTTGATCCAATTTGTTACTCAGATAGATAATGCGCCGAGTATATATATATATATTTAACATTTAAAGTTCTATTTTTAATTTAATAAACCGAAACTCCATACATATGTGAATGTTATATTAATAAAAAACTTAAATTTTATTTTTTTATTTTTCTTTTAATTTATATTAAAATACTTATAACTTTATAATTAGTTCTAAAACATAATAGTTATTTATAATACAAGGGCAAAAAGTTAAGTTTTTCGATTGAGTAGGTTTTTAGAAGCCGAGGGCCGGTCGATCGGGCCGGCCCGAGGGTAATAAACCTACGAAATTGAAATTTAACTTTTTGCCTGTGTATTATACAATATTTTTTATTCGATTGTTACTAATTATAATAAATTATGAAAATATACTTAATTTTAAATTGCAAAAAGTATTTCTTTTAAATGTCTTATTACTTATCTAGTTATCCATGACAAATTGCTATCCAATCAAATCGCTAAAAAAACAATTAAATGTTTTTTTTTGCTTGCGGTCATTTTCAAATTAAAAAAGCTATAGCTTGGTGATTAATTTCTGTTAAAATGTGTCTGTTATGAAAATAGTAATACTTCTGAACCGTTATATGAATATTATAAATATTGAAATTGATTTTACAATTGAAATTTTGTGTTTTTAATTTATTTTAGTGGATGAATACAGATTAATCAGTTAACATATATTATGAGGTTATGTTATAGAAGAAATTTTAACTTTATATGAAATGATTATAATAACTGTATCTGGTCAAAAAGAACAGTTAGTTCAAGACCAAAAGTGACCTTAAGGTCATATTTCTTTATAAATATTACAGTAAAGGTAAAGTATCTTCCTTTAAAAAACTTAAAGATAACAAGTTTTAGTTAGCGGGCGAAAAAAACTTTTTGGCTCTAAGGCCAAGTTCACCAAGTTCATCAAGTTCAACTTTTCGCCCGTAAAACATGAACAAAAAGTGTCTCTTTTAGAATCAATCAATGTTAGGGTAGGTGGGAAGCTTGCTTGCGATTTTCTTAAAATGGCTCTGGAAATTTTTTTAATTATGGCCCTGTTTTACTTAGTAATATTAACACGTTGACGGACACTGGTCTAAACGGCATGACTTTAAATAGACATTAGAGGTATATACTAGGGTGGGCCAAAAAATGTTTTTTTTGTAGTTGGGTTTTCGGGTATGGCTAAAAGGCGTTAGAAAACTAAGGCCGTATCTATGGCTGAAGTGGAGCCTCTTCTGACAAATGGTTCTATTTAAACTTTGGCGGCAGAGGCTTATGACGTCACTCATTTAAGTTTTTACATTTCATTACATTTTGTTTAACCTCGTACTATTCTACTTAATTAAGCATCCCCTAAGTCCAGGACTTGTTTGGGCTAGTAGTAGAGGGAACCACCGGCTTTAATTGACTTTCGAACCAATTTATAGGGAGTGTTCGCTTCACTTACGCCTTCGCCAAATTTCAATTATTAATTAACTAAAAAAGGCAAATCGGCGCCGCGGCGATTCTCACCGGCGCGCTATTTGTGTAGTAAACTCGCCAAGTACGACGCGGTAGTCCACTACCCCAATCCTCCCACTAAACTTTTAAACAAAATAAAAATCGACCTGTCCAAGAAGTTTTTCTAATTCTATTCATTTTAAAAATTGTACATTGTATAATGGGTAATATTTAATATGTGGTTATTTTTAGGTCGATAAAAGTAAATTTAAAATGGGAAAATTTCAATGAATGAAATATAATTATGTACTTCAAATATTTGTATTGATTTTTAAATAAATACAGTGATTTTTTGGTCTAGATATAGCATATAGCTATAACTATATTTATATATTTTTTCTTTTGAAGGTAATATAATCATAAAAATAACCATGTAGTTATAAATAATTATTATTATTATGGTTATTATTGTTATTATTATAACAGGTGGTTTAGAACATGTAGTTATATTTAGATAGACCAAAATAAATCTAAAAAATTATTTTTTTTTAATAAAAATAGGAATTTCTAAGCTATTTATTTGATAAAACTTTATGTCCCTCGTGAGTAAACTAATATTGCCCTCTCTAAAATGAACCCACTCTGCCTCCAGCCTCGTGGGTTAATTTTCTCATGGGCATAATTCTAGTATATAGGGTAAAACCCCCAATTATTGGTACTTTAAGAAATTTTCCACATATATTTTATTATAACTTATTAAATATTTCATGTTATCAAGAATAAAATATTTTACATCATTTAGTAGTTATTCTATTTTATATATTATATATTTAAACTTATATCTTAATAATATTAAAGATATTTTTAAATTAATTACAAGAATACACAATTTCGTATTATTGGCACCTTTTTGCTAATGATTGACATCCAGATTTTCCTATTATTGGCACCTAATTTTTGCTTTAAAACAACGGAAAAAAATTACCTACTTTTTGTTGAATAATAAACATTTTAGTTTCAAAATAAAATATTTAAATTGGAATATTGCAGTTTTATACATATTAACTAAAGGCTGTAAACAAAACTCAAATTTATTTTAGAACTACAAAATTCTAAATATCTTTATATTAAAGTTAAAATATTAGTTACCTAATACTAATTTATATTTATAAAATAATACCTAGTTACCTAGGTACACTTATCTAAAAGAATTATTATGCTTTTAGACTAATTTTGATGCGCAACTTTTGCATACAATAAACTTGTGCCAATAATAGGAGTTTAATATAATTTGGACACCTATTATGGGCACCGTGACAAAAAAATAAATTCTAAAGAAAAATTAAGTTTATAGACAAAATAAAGTGTAAAATGTATATACGTACATATGTATTGAGGAAAAACAGTAAGTTTTTCATTAAACGCTGTTTAGAACGCATTTATTTGAAATAGGTTTTTAGCTAAAACTGTATCTTTTGTATAATAGCCCACGCGTTTTAAAATACGGTTTTGGTTTGGACTTATATCAGATGTGGCAATACGTATGTATATTTAACCGTACAAGTAATAAATTTAGTCAATTTTATTTTGATTATTCCATTAATTTAGCATTTTAACTGGTTGACAATAATTGGAATAGGATTTTTACTTAAGAGGCTAATTACTGGCACCTGTGCCAGTAATTAGAACTTAGTTTAATTTTGTATATCAATTGTTGGCACCGTCGAAATTAAATAAAAATGTAAAGAAAAATAAAGTTTTTAAGGCTAATTAATAAGTAGAATGCATATACTTACTAAAATTATCAAAAAAAAAATAGTAAGTCCATCAATAAAAGCATTTTACTAACCTTCTACTTAAAGCACTTCCTTAGCACAAATCTTAAAAATTTACACTTACGTAGTTCACACGAAACTAGTAAGACTCTACTGCCCAGGAGGGGAAAAATATGTTTTTCACATTTAAAGTATAATATTTAGCAATATTGCCACTTCATAAAAAAAATAGTTAGATTAAGGTATCAATGGAGATTTTTTTAATATAAACGAAAACATCACTCCAGTGCCAATAATTAGCGGAGTGACAACGATTGGCGGTTTTACCCTATATTTTTTTAAATATTAAAAAAAAAATTAAAAAAAAATCTGTTTTCAAAAACCAAAAAAATTTGGAAAAAAAATTGAAAATGATTTTTTTTAACCCATTATAACTTTTTTGCTTTTGGGGGGATTACTTTCAAAAACAATGGGAATCTTCGTCTTGAGTTAACGTGTCTACAAAAGACGTGACGTCGGACGGTGGGACGGACAGACGGGCAGACGTACATTTTCAGTGTTTTTTATTTTTTCATAAAACACATTTGAATCCAACAATTTTTTCTCTACGACATTGTTTGGTGATTTTGGGAAATTCGAAACTACCGTACAAAGGCGCCTTTACACGGAGCAATTTATACGCAAGTTTGACGCTATATATTGCAAGTTAAACAATGCTGCCAACCAGACAATTTTGACGTGTCTCTTTATTTGTTGACAAAAACATAACCTAGCATTTGCTTTTTTAAGGAAACTTTTTAGTTAGACAGACCGGCCTATTATTAATAATAATAATTATTAAGATATCCAGTTGCTACTATATTAGTAAAAAGAAATCGATTTAGTAACTTTTTTCCAGGTTGGTACCACGAAAATAACTATAAATCTTGCATCAAAATCATCGAAAAATAGAACTTGTTCTAATAATTTGATAGCTCGAAAATAGCATAAAATTTGCCTGAAGGCATGCGCAGTGACTGAATTATTCTTGCAACAAAATTGAATAGCACCAAACTAGCGCTACGCGTTATAAATAGTATAATAATGAAATAACGTGTATTTTATATGTAAAAAAGTTAATTTATTAATACCCACATGTTTGGTATATGTTCAATAAATATTTGTTCGTTATATCAACTAACAATCTATATAATTTATCAAATTTGTTAATAATTAAACCCACAAACAACTAATTGCGTGGTGGGCAGGTAATTTGCATTATCATTTTAGCCCAGGCCGTCATTAGATATCTAATAAAGTTTATCTGAAAACTATATTTGTTTATCTATTATTTATTTACATTTTATACATAGTCAAGGAGAGTCACAATAAACCTATTATCTAATGAAGATCATATGAAGAGATAAATAAAAAAGTATATATACCGTGCGATTATAAAGTGTCGAACACTTTTTAATGCAAAACTGGCATTAGCGATGAGTAAAATGCAAGAAAGCTGTGTGCGTTTTACTGGCCACCGAGCTGTTGTACATAGCAATCACATGGGCTTGTCGCGCACAACTCTAACAGAGGCGTGGCTTCAAACGAAGAGTATTTATTTTCTTTTCACACTGTTGGGCACTTTATAATCGCACTGTATGTAGAATAGTAAATTGTAAAATAGTTATTAATATTTGGACTTTACTAGTTTGTAGAATTTACGGACGACGCGAAGCGGAGTCCGGAAACTACTGACGAGTAAAAAAAAGCACTTTTCCTCTGAGTGAAACATATTAATTTTTGAATTTAATTTATTCAGTAACAAAGTATGTTTTTTATTAAAATAGGCCAATAAAACCCTTTCGAAATAAACTTAAACCTTCCTTAGCTCATTTTAAATTTTTTTCGTAGGCTAAATCGTACACTTTTCACAATTTCGATGGTAACTTGTAGCAAATGTAGCATTTGCAATTTCGGAGAGATTTGTAGGTGTATAAACCATATGTTCTTCTTCAATCATTTTTAATAAATTTCACACAAGGTTTTTGCACAGAATCTCGAGTCAACTGCCTGTTTACATAATGATAAACAAGTGGTGGTTTTACTAACTAACTTTTTTTTACGGCGTACTATAATGAACTCATTTCTTTACTGTAAAAAAATCACTTCTAACTCGTGTTTTCAGTTATAAAATATGAACATTTTAGTACGCTTGAAGAAAAACGGATTTAATATACATAATCACACGCATTTTGCTTGTTCTTATACGCTTATAAGAGGTGTGTACTTTTTTTATTTTGGGTTGGCAATACAGGACAATAGACAATCGCTTGGCGTTTTCCGTGCAAATGTAAACACCGCTTTTTATTTTAGTTTTCTACGAAATTATGTTTTAAGTTAATTTTTACCGTGTTAAAATTGTGGCTTATAATAATAGAGTTGACATAAAACTACTAAAAAGATAAAATAATTTTTTCACGCCGGATTATTAAAACTGACCACTGTGAGCCGTACCGTTTTTACGACTAGTCGTGAAGACACAATATCGACCTGTATAACTTACCCCGAGAAAAGTCATGCGTCAGTAAAACAATTTTGAAAATTCTTTATTGATTTTTTTACGTTTCTTGACGTTTTATATCAAAAAAAGATGATTTCACTAAAAAAAATCTGTTTGTCTGTCGGTCGGTCTGTCTGTATGACCAAAAAATTTATGACCACGATAACTCGAGAACGCTTTAAAATAAAAACGTTAAATTTGGTTGCCTATCAAAAGTTCTATGCTGGAATTTTTTTTTGTAAAACTCGGTGGGGTTTTTTTATTTTTGTTTTGTTTTTAGAAAAAAGAACTTAAAAAAATGATTGTTTTTTTTGTTAAAGTTAAAAAAATATTGTTTTAAATTGTTTTCGCTATTAAAAAAAAATTTTTTTTGAAAAAAAAAAAAACTTTAATGACTTAGACTTAAAGGCGACAGTATTATATTGTTGACAGCAGCATTTTGAGTATGATTAGTAGATTTTTCTTTGTGTAGAATTAAATAAAATCTGATCAATTATGCGTGAACGGGGCAATCTACCCTTTACATACAATAAGTGCATAAATATAAAATGCAAAAGGAAGGAAACTAATACGGAAATCTGTACTCGGAAAATCCGATAATACCTAATTACATGAATTTCAATTTAACTAGGTAATTGCGGAAGTAATTCTTCGTTCAAGAAAATTAAGCAAATTCAATTTAGAGATATATTAATACATAAATCTCTTCTTTATATTGCTCTTAAAATTTAATATTTAATCATATTATTTAATAATTTAAAAAATCTGTAACGAAAATTGTGAAAAAAGTCGAAAAAAAATTGTTTTTCTTCAAGCGTACTAAAATTTTCATATTTTATAACTGAACACACTAGTTAGAAGTGATCTATTTTTTTACAGTAAAAAAATGAGATTGTTGTACGCCGAAAAAAAAAGTTAGTTAGCAAAACCATCACTGGCGGCAGCACTCTTTGACTTTGATGACAGGCATACTTCAAACTTGTTTGTTTATTATGTAAACAGGTTGTTGACTCGAGATTCTGTGCAAAAACCTTGTGTGAAATTGATTAAAAATGATTGAAGAAGAATATATGGTTTATACACCTACAAATCGCTCCGAAATTGCAAATGGTACATTAGACAAGTTAACATCGAAATCGCGAAAAGTGTACGATTTAGCCTACGAAAAAAATTTCAAATGAGCTAAGGAAGGTTTAAGTTTATTTCGTAAGGGTTTTATTGGCCTATTTTAATAAAAAAAAACATACTTTATTACTGAATAAATTAAATTTAAAAATTAATATTTAAAAAAAATATATAGGATGCTTGAAGAAAAAATAGTATGTTTCACTCAGAGGAAAAGTGCTTTTTTTACTCGTCTGTAGTTTCCGAACTCCAGCTTCACTTTTCCTCTTAGTAAAACAATATATTATTTTTCATTTTGGTCGATTTCGATAATGATTACATAATGTTTACTAAACATTGTTTAGGAACAATAAACTTGTTCCTTCAATTGTTTTGTACAACTTTGATCAATCGGTCGGGAAAAACGTTTCGATGGATCAATTTAAAAATTTACAGGCCTACTAGGGGGTACATTAAGCTGTAAAAAAACTGGCAACATAAGTCTTCCCTTCAATATTTGCGGTAGATTTACTAAAATACCATAAAAAGTCTTTTTTTTACAGGTCCTTAAAAACACTGAAAAAAAAAAATAATAAAATTTTTTTGTTCCCCAAATTTTTTGTTGTAGTAGTTCTATTTTTAGGATGTTCAAAAGGCTTTTGCATGATTAAAATTTTTTAACTTTTTCTGCGACTTCCGCTGATCAACCTGTATGTAACTTTTTAAAAATTCATTCATTTAATTGTAACAGAGATCAGTGTAACTGCTCCAATGTTAAACGTACAACTTATATTAAATACCTTGGAGTCATTGTGGATCAACACTTGAAATGGAATGAACATATTAATTATTTAAACACTAGACTGAGGAGGCTCATTTACAAGTTTTATCAGCTTCGAGATATACTTTCTAAAAAACTTATACTTATTGTGTACAGAGCTTTGGTCGAATCGTTACTTAGATATTGCATTTGTATCTGGGGTGGATTACTGGATAATAACCTTCATAGCTTGTCAGTAACCCAAAATACTCTATTGAAAATTATTTATAATAAATCAAGAAGGTTTTCCACTAATATTTTATATAAAGAAAATAATATATTTACAATTAGACAACTTTATGTATATCAAGTTATACTTTGGACTCATAATAACAGAGAAAACTTTCCAGTAGTTGTTCATAATCAAGAAACAAGATCGATTAGTAATAATAGTATAGCTGTACCCCGATTTATTAAAGCTCACACTCAAAGGTCAATTCTTTTTTACGGACCAAAATTTTATAACCTAATTCCAAATGAAATTAGGCGTTTAAATAAAAATAGGTGTAAACGAGAACTTAAAACGTTTATAATAAATAATAATTCACTCATTCACACCATGTTGTAGTACAGAATAATTTTACATCTGATTGGCCATTTACTGACCACTAATGTTCTTATCGTTTTTGCTTTCCATCTCTTTCACTTGCGCCGCATTCTTATTTTTGTTGTTTTTTTTTTTGTAAGTATATCTTATGTATATGTATATTTCTTATTTAGTTTAACTTAATTAAAAATTGATTATTTAGTAAATGATCTGCACACAAATGCAAATTTAGGCAGATTATGTTATATTAAAATTTTGTAAAAGCAAGTTGTTAAATAAATAGAACTAAACTGAACTGAAAACGGTTTTCACTGAATTTATAAAACTTTTAGGAACGATCTACGTAAAACAGCGTATAAGATATACATAAAACTGGGACACATTTCGTGCCGAAGCAATTTTTTTTTATTTAGAAAAACAAGCCGTAAATATAAAAATAAAAATGCTTGCATTTTATGGTATACTCGTAGTTGTAGTGTATTTTTTGTAAAATTTTAAGTTTAACTTATTATTCTATTGAGACATTTATAATTTTATTTGAATTTTTCCTGAAAAATAACGGTACAATTAATTCTATTATAAATTATATTATAGAAAGTTATTGTAAAAAGTTTTTATTTGTTACTTTTTAGAGACACATAACTTGTAGATTTGTAACGTCATGTAAGCTAAATTATAGTTGTCCTTCCATCTCGGCAAGCTGGTGACGTTACAACGCACTGTTAGTGCGTTGTGACGTCATTATCTTAAAGATAAATAAAAGTAATATTTTTATGGACTTTAATGGACTGGGAGATTAGCTCAGCGGTCTAAGGCATCGATATAGCATTGACACTGAGCTAATGATCGTGAGTTCAAACCTCACTGGCGCCGATTGCCTTTTTCAGTTAATTAATAATTGAAATTTGGCGAAGGCGTACTTCCTAGATATATTGGTTCGAAAGTCAACTAAAAACTAGCCCACACAAGTCCTGGACTTAGGGGATGCTTAATTAAGTAGAATAGTATGAGGTTTGGATAAACATAAACATAAAAATATTTCAAGAGTCCATCCAGCCTTATTTTAAACGAAATACTAAAGAAAATCTTGTTAAACTTTAAGCGTTAAGTAATAATCAAATAACGCCTGATTGTTATATCAAAGAACTAGAAAAGTGATATTTTCGATTTTCTGTGGTATATTCGTGGCAAAAATATCTCGTCGTTATGATTATGCCTTGTTTTTTATTGGTTGAACCCGATTCTATGATAGTCAATAGTCAAGAAAATAGCACCGTTGCTAGGGGACGTGTATGTAAACAATCCAACTGTGCTTACTGCGCATCCCGTGTTTAATGCCATCATTGTTCCATTTTTGATTTTTGTCAAAAAATTTCTTCTGTTGTAAACCTGCGAAGAGTATTAACAGTTATTTTTATAAAATCTATAACTCGTAAACTTTATGTCAAAGAATAATCGGTTAGTTATTTATTGATAAATACCTATTTATATCCGAGTGACAGGACAATAATTTTAATAAGGTTTCAATATCAATAATTGATAACACAGGACCACAAAAAACTCAATTGCTATTAACTCGACTATATTTTTCTTGCATATTTTTGTGTGCTGAAACCTAACTAGACAGTGAAAAAGCCCGCTGAGCCCATATCTTTTTAAAAAAACTGCGGAAAAGAATACTGGACGAGCTAGCTCAAGAACTTAGCTAGTAAACTATTAAATTTTGTAAGCTATGCCCAAAGACACTTTTAATTAAACAGTCGATATATCCTAAATTCAGCCAAATCGGACCGAAACGACTTTTCCATGGCACCGGTACACCGCGGTTTTCGAGAAAAGTGCCCTAGCTCCTAAACTATTGACTTTTGGGAGTTGTACAGTTTATAAATAAACTGATTTGAATGTAAAGAACTAGAACATATCCAAAATTCAGCCAATTCTGACTGAAACAACTTTTAAATAAAAGTCGAATCGCCCTGCATTATTAAAATTTTTATTGCCGCATATTTTAGTTCCTATTTTTGATGCTGATGATTTAAAAAAATCTTTTTGACTGAAATTTTCTCGAAAATGGTTGGTTCTACGGTGTTACACTAAGAGTGCCTTTTTTATGCATTTTTAACTAAAAAAATATATTTTATTGAGGAAAAGTTAAAAAAATACAGATAAAAAAGTTTGGGGCAAAAAAGTGGCATCACCCCCCCCCCCGCATTTTGCACGTCCCTGGTTAAAATTACCAAAAAATAATATATAATAGCATTTAGCAATGTTAAAACATGTGCAAAAATTCTTTACTGTGGATATTAAATAAAAACTCTTTTTAGACGTATCCTTAGGAGGACCCTAGCCCTCTTATGACTTGTTTCCAGACCAACCTGTACAGGAACCTTTTTTTCATATTTTTTCCTTGAATTCTGGAACACCCTGTATATTTAAACAGGGAATTTTGTTTTTAAATTAACTCTTTCCTTTTATTTTTTTTTTTAATTTATAAGCATAAACTTCCCTGAGCAAAGTTTTTTCTTAGGAATAAAAAAATACGTTTTTCTTCAAGCGTACTAAAATGTTCATATTTTATAACTGAACACACTAGTTAGAAGTGATCTATTTTTTTACAGTAAAAAAATGAGTTCATTGTTGTACGCCGTAAAAAAAAGTTAGCAAAACCATGGCGGCAGGACTCTTTGACTTTGATGACACCCATACTTCAAACTTGTTTTTTTATTATGTAAACAGGTGGTTGACTCGAGATTCTGTGCAAAAACCTCGTGTGAAATTGATTAAAAATTATTGAAGGAGAATATATCGACACTCCCATGCAACAAGGACGTAACTCAAAGCCTTGAAAAAAGACACGCATGGTGGTACTAGTCAGATTTCTCCACATGCCATTTTAACCAAAAGTTTACCTAAAATCACTAAAGTAAGAAATTCTAAACTTGAATATTATCAGAAACAAACAATAAATAAACAATAAATACTTACACAGTTAAATAGAGAATTGTATAAGCTTTCAAATGATGCATCACACGACTTCCTTTTCCACTTTAATCATTTACCCACCCTTAAATAACAAAAAAAATATTTTAGAAATTTAGCTGTCATGAAAAATGACAATATATGCGTTACGGCTGTGTTGCTTGGGGGTATCGATATGGTTTATACACTTACAAATCTCTCCGAAATTGCAAATGCTACATTAGACAATTTACCATCGAAATGGCGAAAAGTGTACGATTTAGCCTACGAAAAAAATTTAAAATGAGCTAAAGAAGGTTTAAGTTTATTTCGAAAGGGTTTTATTGGCCTATTTTAATTAAAAAAAACATACTTTATTACTGAATAAATTAAATTCAAAAATTAATATTAAAAAAATATATATAGTATGCTTGAAGAAAAAATAGTATGTTTCACTCGGAGGAAAAGTGCTTTTTGTAGTCGTGTGTAGTTTTCGGACTCCGCTTCGCGTAAATTCTACAAACTAGTAAAAAAAGCTTCACCTTTCCTCTTAGTAAAACATTATACTATTTTTTTTCAATGGAGCTCTCTACAACTAGAATTATGAAACAAAAGACGTCTACCCTATCTCTATCTCATTTGTGCTACACTTTCCAGCCAACCAAATAAATACTGTATTTGTTTTTCATACAACAAATACAGTATTTATTTGGTTGGCCGGAAAGTGTAGCACTGAGCGGCACGAACGAACATAGCTAATGTGAATCTGTAGAATAAGATAATTCTACTAAAATTTAGATGGCGCCAGTAATTTCTTTTATAAGAATAATATAGTTACACTTTTCGCCCGGACAAGTAAATATTGTATTTGTTCAACAAAGAACAACTACAGAATTTATTTGGTTGGGTGGAAGTGGGAGTGTATGTATGTCTTCTATCCCTTTTGGGTAGAACTTTTGTCCCTGTCTAATTTAACGGGAGAAATCTCCATTGGCCACCATGTATTTTCAGGATATTTATATTTTTCTTCCTGTAAAATTAACAAAATAACTGATGTTAAAATATTCTGCAAATTGGTTTAATAAAATTATTTGGAACTATAACAGTAACTCATCTAATTTAATGTTTGTTATGTCTGGGTCGACCGGACCCCATATAAAATTCGGTATTTACCGAATAGGTTTCAATTCATTCAAAATAATACTTGCGGATGAGTCACAGCGGAATTCCAAAGAACTAGTTAAATCCACAATATTAATGGTCGAGGAATAAATATTAGTCATATTTAAATGTATTACATTTTAAATATAAGAGTAAAAATGATTTAGTATAAAAATTGTTTTACTAAGAGGAAAAGTGAAGCTTCTTTTTACTAGTCTGTAGAATTTGCGGACGACGCGAAGCAGAGTCCGGAAACTACAGACGAGAAAAAAAGCACTTTTCCTCTGAGTGAAACATACCATTTTTTCTTCAAGCATCCTATATATATTTTTTACTCTTAGTAAAACAAAATACTATTTAATAATTATAATTATTAGGACTTATGTATATACAGTGTATATTATACACTGTATAGATTATGTTTAATATTATTTTTTGCCTTCTTTGATGTCTCCATTAGGAGATATAATACCTAATTATATATTTTTTCGAGAGATTCAGATTCAGAGATTCCGGGATCGTAAATTATCAATCCAGTTATGCCGAGATTAAAATTTTCTTTCGGGATTGCCAACCCTAGTCAAAACCAACATGCGTATATACGAATATACATACAGTGCGGTCCAAAAGTCACCCCCCCCCTCTTAACTTTTGAACGAGTTGAGATATCGATTTCAAATTTAGAACTCTTAAATAAGACAACTTGTACTATCTTTAAGCATATATTTGATACTTTTATCTCTTAAAATGTGAGTGTGAGTGGGGGGAAAATTTTTTAAATAAAAAGGGGGGTCGTGTGATACATCATTTTAAAGCCTTTAAAATTCTCTATATAACCATATATTTTTAAAATTTTTAAACATGTTTTTTAAGGTTTTGATTTTTCAGTTTTTTGTGCCAAAAAAAAAATTAAGTTTTTTTGTTGTTAATTTTTATTTATGTCAACTAAAATTAGTTTAAAAGTATAATTTACTTTTTTTCATTATGAAATTAGGCATTTTTAAAAAATTGTTTGCATTTTTTAGAGAAATTTTGACAAAAATACCCATTTTCAACCCTATTTTAAACCAAAAAAAAAAAAAAAAATAAAAAAAAAAATAAAAAATATACAGTTAAATGGAGAATTTTATAAGCTTTAAAATGATGTATCACACGACCCACCTTTCCATTTAAAAAAATGTCGCCCCATGCCCCCCTGCCCACATTTTAAGAGCTAAAAGTATCAAATATATGCTTAAAGATAGTTTAAGTTGTCTTATTTAAGAGTTCTAAGTCGATATCTAAACTCGTTCAAAAGTTAAGAGGGGGGGGGGTGACTTTTGGACCGCTCTGTATATACATATATAGGTTTACATCAGCAAATAACTTTTAAGTCGGTTTTTATAAGCAACATTTTTTGAAAATATAACGTAATACTAAAACTACCAACCTTACTTTCTATTAAAGTAAGTATTCTAAAAACCCTAAACAGGGTAGGTCATAAAAAATATTTGCGTATCAAGAAATAAAATCAAAACAAACTCAATTACTTTTATGATAAAAGTCATTTTAATAAAAATGTAACGGTCGATAAGAAATATGAAACATAACGATCTCCGTAAAATGTTTATTTGTCTCATATAGAAAGACCTACTTCTTCACATGAAGAGTATACCCTTCATAAGAGCTTAAATTACATTTTTGACGATGCGCAGCTTTTTCATGAAATACGTATTTTTTTACTATAAACCTTTGTGCGCAAAATGTTGCAAACTACAGGAGGAAAAAAAAAATGAGTAGGCCATTTACCATTTTTTGACCATTATTGAATTTTTCAAATAATCCCCAAAATATTGGATCCGCCATTTTGAATTATATAACTATAACATTCCGGTTCCGCAAAAAAAAATCATTTTTTTGTTCCTTCTGAAATATCATACAGGGTTATTCAGAAATATAGGCCTTAAAAAAAACAGGAACTTCTGAAAGTTGAAACAATAAATTTTTTATTTTACCGTTTTCCAATGTTTACCTTATACAGTGATTTCTCTGATGCCACACTCATATTAAAAAGTAGCAATAAATAGTGTCCTTCGATACGGCCTGTTACCGAATTAAACTGACTAAACATATTAGAGGAACTCCGAAATTTAACAGATTGACGTGTGACATCATAAAAACAATTGGTAGCAATTATTCATGAGGTAAGAAATAAAAGGTTCCATTAATGCATAAGAAGGCATTTCTTTTCTTACAATTGGTTCTTATGAGGATGGCAAAATATAATTGATCTAAAGTATTTCCAAATATGCAATTTTTTTTTAATATGTTACAAACGCCCATTTACACTGAAGCATTTGGGTTGTTTGGTATTTCGCATCAACATAACCTCAACCTCAAACCAAGCCAAAATTTATATTCTGTACCTTATACCTTATATGACGTGGTAGAAGTCCAAAATTCCTAGGATGAACCAAACTTCAGGCTTTTACTGTAACATATCAATGATTCTGTATAAACCAAACCAATAAATACTTCTCATTTCAAATAAGTATTTCAATTTTTCATGAGAATTTGTGATAATTCGTAGGTTTTTATAACAACAACCATGATAAGATAAGATAATTTATTATGTTTACAAACAATGAATATAATTAAAACAATCTTAGGCCTACCTGATGATTTTTTTGGGTTCACTTAACGCTCCTGTTTTAGATTTTTTGGCCCTTAATAACTAAAGCTGTGGAAACACCTGTATACGTAGCAGTTTTTAATGCACAACCGTTAATCCCCATTGAGGGTCCCCAAATAAGAAAATTTCAATATAACGTTGTCGTACACTCACAAAATAATTAGTTTCTCATAAACTGAGAAGTTATGTCACTGGATACCTAAAAACACTTTATTTAACACAGTATTTCGTATTTATAATTTGTAAACAAACTCGCCTTATGATGTTTTGATGTAAAAATAAGGAGAATTAAGGCATATCCAGAAGCTTGCATAAGAACATAAAACATAAGAATGCGATGCCGTGACTGGCTTACAAGATACATGGCGGTCCATCAAGCCAATCACGGCATCGCATTGTTATGTTTTATGTTCTTATGCGAGCTTGTGAATAGGCACTCTCGCTACGAAAAAAAGAACATTTCTAGAAAAATGCAGTGAGTAACCGTTTCTTTCTCACCTCGCAAAGTGGTAACAATTATTATGATAGTCATACAACACTCGGTGAATTAATTGCGTTTCTGATTAAATTTTCCCATTCAAATTTCCTGTAATTTATTTGATGCACTGCATTTACGAGTACGCTAATTAATTGTGTTTTTGAAAATGATAAGTTTTTATTATGATGAAAATGGGTCACAAACACTTAACTGGAAAGATACGTAATATCAGTTAAAATTACATTTATATTGAACCAATAAAGTGTTTTAATTTCAAGAGGGAAACTCCACATTACATTTTTGTTTAACCTCGTACTATTCTACTTAATTAAGCATCCCCTAAGTCCAGGACTTGTGTGGGCTAGTGGTAGAGGGAACCACCGGCTTATACTGACTTTCGAACCAGTTTTTATAGGAAGTGTCCGCTTCACTTACGCCTTCGCCAAATTTAGATTATTAATTAACTGAAAAAGGCAAATCGGCGCCAGTGAGAATCGAACTCACGCTAGTTGTAGTAGACTTTTCATGTACAGACGCGGTAGACCACTACACCAATTCTCCCCTCTATTCTACACTACGTACTTTTCATTTTTTTATTTTTATCCCAGCCTATTAACCACGCATTAAATCTCGAACATTGTCAATTAATGTAACCAATTTGAAATACACAAGCGTCCGCCCTCATGGCATATGAAATCTCGAGACGGCATGCCAATGTAGCTCAATAAACTGTCCCATAAAGAAGGTTAATGCGGCATTATAACTGCCATTGAAAGACCGTTGAACTTCTATCTTGACTATTCGGAAACTTTAATGGGACAAACCTTTAAAATTTATTTGGGAAACTTTTTTCACAATTATAAAAGTGTTTACCACATTTAAGACCGGTAATGTACGGTTTCTAAAATAAACTCAGAGGAAAGGGAGCAAATATGGCTACCCATTTTATTTTTTCTTGTAAAAAAATAAATAAAAGTTTAGTTCCAATACCAAACGTACCCAACGATA
The DNA here is from genome assembly GCA_958510825.1 of Brachypterus glaber. NCBI lineage: Eukaryota > Metazoa > Arthropoda > Insecta > Coleoptera > Kateretidae > Brachypterus > Brachypterus glaber. The sequence continues at coordinate 6,859,153 of OY294047.1, read as the reverse complement.
GCTATATTAATTAGTCACAACCTGTTATAAATTCATATTGATTAAAACAAATAATAAATTCATTATTTCGTAAATAGTGAGAAGGTGCACTTTTGTGTCGATTTGAAATTGGCTCTAAATATGGGCTGCCCCCAAAATTGTGTAATAAATATTAGATTTGAAGTGGCAATCAATCTTATTGGTCGCAATAAGTTAAAAGTATAAAAGTTATATCTAAAATGAAATAATAAATCAAATAACTCCTAATATAGAACGTGGTATATTAAACATTTTTAAATCTTTAAAGGTACCCATCTCGTACTGCCTCATCGCTATTATAGCGCGTTCCATATCGCCCTCGTTCCATTTTCTTCTATTCTTGGCTGGTGCTGATCTTTTCTTGGCCTCCTAGAAAAATTCTAGGCTTAAATACATAGTTCTATATAGCCCATAATAGAAACACAGGGATAGCCCATATTGCAAAAATAATCGGTGTATACAACAAAAGAGGTTATGTCTAAAACTCATTAATTAGAAGAAAACTAAGAAGCACACATCAAAGCCCGATTATGTGGCTTTAATTTGTTGCAGAAATGGTTTGGACTTTTTGGACTTACCTAAAAAAGTTCTGTGGCTTGCTGAAAAGGACGGAAAATAAAAATAAATTCTCAAACGTCAACGAATGTATGAATTAATTAATGAATCTTTACTGTGGAAGTTTAACTTCGCCATTTACGATTTGCGATAGTCGGATGCAGAGAACTGCATCGGATAGCTGAGAAACCCACCTAGCCCATATTACAAGACCTAGCCCACATTTGCTACCCTTCCTCTATAGAAGGATATCGTTTTAAATGTGAGTTTTGGGCTAAATGAGAATAATGTGTTTTTGTGTAAAAAAAGTGCAAAATGATGAAAAACTGTTTACCAAGTTTATTTGTTAATATTATTACTAAAAAAAGTTATATATTTTGTTTACCATAATTATTCATTTTAAATGTCAAATAAAAATACTGTACAATATTATTTAAGTGTATTTTTTTTAAAATACAGCTCGAAATTACCCGAGAAATTGTCTATGTAACTTTCTTTACAATGTTATTGGTATAAATATTAGATCATATATACATAGATATAGCATTAATGTTGATTTGTTTTATGTAGAACATATACAAAGCCAATGGTAAACAAACCACTATAGCGGTGAGGTTGCGAGGAGGAGAAGTATAACATATTTGTCAACAAACCACTATAGCGGTGGGTGGTGACCAGAAGCGGGAAGGAGAAATCTACCTGGATATAGCAATGAAAACATTTCGGTTTGACGTGGACTCAAGGCGCATCTAGGAGGGGATATATGATCTAATATTTAAATACCTCAAAAATAGCTCCATAATCTCCATAATGTTAAATTCGTAAAAAAATGATAAAAAACAACACAATATTTTAATTTAACAGTCAACGGCAGGTTACACAGCACACTTTGCAAAGTTATTTTTATTTTGATATGACATGACATTTGACAGTTCAACTATCGTTAGGTGTAATGTTGCCAAATCCAGCATTAACATTAAATTAACATTAAATCAGTTTTCTTATAACAATAGACTATGGTAGAAGCAGAGTAGGAGAGTCCCTGATTTAACGTTAAACCAAAATACGGGTACCTGTAGTCCATAGCAAATAAAACAATATACAAAACAAGTTTTCGTACTACCTAGTCTACACGAAATAAAGAAAAAGTCATGTTCACTATATATGTTCTCGTTACGATATTTTTCTATCGCAAGAATGAAATGAAAACTATGCAGAATCATTTATCCAAACGATTGACAAAAGTCATTTGATGTTTATAAAATTTTGAAATGTCAAAATTAAACACAGGTAATTCTTTAAAATATACATTTTTAAAGAGTCTGGACTGTACATCGAACGAAAAACGTTATTCGCAACTCGTTTGCGACAAGGCCTTAGTGTACTCGAATGATTTGGACTTTTTATTATAGTATTGTCAAAGAAACTTCATTCTCGTGCACTAAGGACTAAAGTCGCTTACTCGTTACGAAAACTACTAGGGGGCGTATATTTTTTATAAAATTGTACTGTCAAAATTTAGCTCTTAGTTTATTTTAAGTGGGTGAAACAGAGAGGGGGTTAGTTCGTGGATGTAAAATTTATTTTAAAATTTTATTATCACTGGATGAGTATGTAACCTAATTTAAGATTTAAATTATCTCATGTGGTTAAAAAAGGGATTTTTAAATTATAGGGTTAGGGGGGTAAAATTGTATTGTCAACCGAGTTAAGCATGTGTACCAAATTTTAGCCTTCTAAGTATATACTAAGTAGGTGAAAAAGCCTTTGGCAGATTTGAGACAAATGTATTTATATATGAGTAAAGTGAATAGAAGGGTTTTAAAAAACAATATTGTTGTACCTATTAATAAAACTTTTTTATTAAACATTTTAAATAATGTACATAACCATAATACAATAAAATTTTCTTGATGATGAGTAAACCACTCCTAAAGGCCATACTAAACCAGTTGAGGGTTAATTCTAAAATATTTAAGTTCAAAATAACCCCATTGATCACGTATATCAAACACAATTCAATTGTTTGTGTAAATTAACGTGTTATTAGGATAAACAAAGTTAAAGCTTAGATTGTTGTTCCTTACATTAATACACAAATAAAAATAATATTTTATTTCATTTAAGCTGTGTTTATACAGGGTGCCCGTATCTTAACAATGTTTTAATTGAAAACGCCTAGCTTTGTCGGTTTTTGCTCAAAACAATTAAAACGATACTCGGGATTTTTCATTTTTTTGCTATAATTAAAAAACAAAAAATGTCAGGTACAATTTTCTTTTAGATTATTGCTCAGCATAAAAATGCGCAACTTTTTCCAATTTAACCGATCTTGTATTCAAAGAAATATTGAAATTTTACAACTTTTTTATCCGTTTAATATTAATATAAGCAAGCTAGTACGTAATCAATAGTTTTTATTGCTTTCTTTCACTTAATTAATAATAAAAATTTAACAAAAAAATGTATTTGATAAAAATATTTTTAGTTTTAGTTTTTTATGTTAAAATTAGAAGATGTTAAGATTCCTGTCATAGATGTCATCAAGTCTTCCATTTTTATATTTGTATTAAAAAATTAAATTTGTTGTTAATGATCAGTCTAATAAGGTATAAACTACCTCTGTACAGAGGTCCCCGAACGACTATATATATATATATTATAATTTTAATACTAAAACCCCATATTTATTTAAATAATTATTTTTTGTAGAAACTGTAAAAAAAGTATTGTGACTAACTAACCAAAACATTACTTACTACAATATGTCGAAATAAATATTTTTTCTTGAATTAAGATATTATTTATATGTGTGCATTATATAGAAACATGACCTATTTTCAAAGAAGTAAAGACATGTTAAAAATAGTAACTTTCCATTATACCATGTAAACCAAACCGGACTTTAAAAAGGTTTTCTCTTTTTCTTTTCTTTAAATAATAAAAATATTGCACTTACAAGGTGGCTTTTTTAAAAGGAACCACCATATTTCAAGAACAAATTAAAATATGAACAGAGGCAATGGAAAAGATTTGGCATAATCCCTGGGAAGGGGCAGGATCACCATTTTCAAAATAGAGAATGTAATTAATATTTTTTTTCACCACCAGCCTAAAACCACATCTTTATTACTCTTCTTTTTATTGGTAGAAATATTATTTCTCTACCTATGACGTCAGAGGTTCTAAAAATAATGAAATTGCACCATGGTTAATAATGAATTTTTATTCAGCTGTTTTGGCATCTGACGTTTCATTTTATTAAATCACAATCAATCAATCAAATTAAAAAATATCAACTAAATTAGTACCTATAAAACTTTCCATTTTTATATATTTTATTACACTTAACACGGAAACACTTTCTAACTTAATAGTTTCAGCAGATCACCAGAAAATTTCTGCCAGAAATTCATTTGTTTTTTTAATGGCCGCGAACGGCTAGCGTGATATTTTAAATTTATAAGCTTTTTCATTAGATTTTAGTAAAATAAATAAATAAATAGCTAATCAATTGTACTGGTAGTGAAAAAAATACTATATTTTCCACGTGAGTGAAGATTTAACATTTTAGACCGCGTCTTGCGGGCTTCGCGCTAGCGCGCTCATCCCGCAATTTGACGCAGGTCAAAAATGTTAAACTTCCCTCACTTGGTAAATAATATACTATTATTATTATTAGGAACTTTAAGCCAAAAGTTACCTACATATAACTTTGCTCCTAGGCAACACCAAAATTAAAATGAAAAATCGTTACAAAATATACATAGATTAAATTTTCATTGTATAATGATTATTCTGAGCAAAATTTTGCAGTCCCCAATAGATTCGATTGCATTATAACTGTGGGCCCGTGATATCATTCCAAAATTTTGTAAAAATAGTCCACATTTATTTTGTTTTTTTTAAGAAAAATATGTTATACACGTAAAAAAAGTTTTGATTTTTTTTTAATTTTGAAATTAATTTAGGATAATTCATGTAATATAGGGTTAAATTTTTTTCTTATTTCAAATAAAACTTTATTAACACATTAGGTATAATATAAAATAGGCCAGTTAAGTATACAACCAAGAGAATTTAAACAATAACAAATTAATTGAACAGCATACGTTAGCATCAGCGATGCTGATGAGGTAAAAAATAATAATATAATATAATATGTTCCTTATTAAAAACAAAATTACTCTAAAATTTAGAGAAATTGTAGTTTTAAGGGTCTAAATGCTTATAAAGGTTATTAAGTTCTTCATTTTAAAATAAGTTTAATTATTGACTTTCACATGTTTAAAAAAAAATATTTAATTTTTGACTTGTATGCTGTGTAGAATAAAGTAAAACGAATTTGTATTTCAGCATATATATGTATTTAAAATAGGCCTAGCGCTTTCGATCAAAAGATCATCTTCAGGGCTTAGCTTCGTCAGAGCTGATTACAACAGAATGAGAGGTAGATTAAAAATATGGGAACATCACAGTTAAAAAGTTGCACAGATTAAAATAATAAATATATAAATAAACAAAATTTTTTGACATGACGAAGCTAAGCCCTGAAGATGATCTTTTGATCGAAAGCGCTAGGCCTATTTTAAATACATATATATGCTGAAATACAAATTCGTTTTACTTTATTCACATGTTTAATTCTTTGGTACTTTTAAGGAAAATGAGGTACATATTTAACAATAATATCTGACAGTTAAAAAAATTGTCGGTGTCGAAAAAATTCATAACTTTTATAGCATATGCATGTAAATATAGTCGAGTTTTCGATTAATCTTTTACTATACTGACGCCATTTGTACATATGTGTGGAAAAAATTTAAAATACATGTACTGATTTTTCCAATTATTTTTTACAGTGTAAAATATCAGAATGATGGTTTTAATATATAAAAGCGAATTTTAAGTAATTTAATCATTTCTTTGTAAATGGCTCTCGTTTTCTTTCGGATTAAAGTAATATAATGCTACACGGTAAAAATAAATTACATTAAATTACATAGTCCGTAAATGGTAATATGTTGCCATAGACCGGAATGGTAAAAATTACATAGTCCGTAATGGTAATGTTTTGCATAGACCGGAACAGTAAAAATTACATAGTCCATAATGGTAATATTTTGCATAGACCGGAACGGTAAAAATTACATAGTCCAGAATGGTAATATTTTGCATAGACTTAAAATTTGGAAAAAAATATTTACTACTTAGAAAATGTTTGTTTCAAATTACAAGTCTCTGTGTCAAAGCTTTTTTGAAATATCGTAGCGTAAAGTTCATTTGGTTTAATAAACCAACGATTTGCACCCTTAATACGAGTATAAACTGCTTACATCTTTCTTTAAAGATCTATTGGTTTATAAAGATCGTAATTTATAAAGAATGTAAATTTTAGGCCACAAATTAAGAATTTAAATATCGTACATAAATGATGTTTACCTTTTTTTACACTTTCAACACTTTAACCTAGCAGCATGCGTCGCTATCTCTCTAACAATAACAATATTAAACGGTCCGTCTCATCATGCGACGCCGTCTTGGTTATTGTCCAAAGCGCACGCGCGTTTTAAAATAACAGCCCGACAGTGTAAAATCATGTAAAAATATGTAAATCAATGTAAATATATTTTTCTACATTCTTTTACATTCTTTTACATTCTTTTACATTCTTTTACATTCTTTTACATTCTTTTACATTCTTTTACATTCTTTTACATTCTTTTACATTATTTTACCTTATTTTACATTCTTTTACATAAATTCATGAATTATGCATAGTCCAGAATAGTAAATTTCCTATTCCGTACTATGTAAATTCATGTATTTTTTTATTATTTTACATGCAGTTTTTACAGTACTGGAACTGGCCTATTTAGTGTAATATTAATTAATTACCTTGTTGCAGTTATTTTAATATTTAAAAAATAACTATAGTCAGCTTTTGTCAGTTACATTTTCCAACATCATTAATTTTAATTTCAAAGTTTCGAGAGTCGTGTTTTATTTTTCCTGTGAATACTGAGCGCAGAACGTATGTAAATTCCTTTAATTTGATTAGTTTATTTGTGATTGGTTACGCGAAAATAGATCTGCAGGCTGGGTTGGACAGAGCCAGCCTACGGTGGCTTTTTGAAAATGTTAACTTTTTGTTTCCGACCCCTGATTTTTTTTTATAAATAGAGAAGTAATTTAAGCAAATATAAAAAAATTCATTCGGATCGATCGTTTTTTAAAACCCTTCTATTCACTTCACTTCCATATATATATATATATATATATATATATATATATATATATATATATATATATATATATATATATATATAAATTTGCCAAATGCTTTTTCACCCACTTAGAATAGACTTAGAGAGCTGAAATTTGGTACACATGCTTTTCTACCCTAACAAAATAATTAAATATAAAATTTACCCCCCAACCCCCCCACCTTTAAAATATCAAAAACCATTTTTTTATCCACGTGAGTTAATTTAAAATTAAAATTGGGTTACTTACTCATCCTATAATAATAAAATTTTACTATAAAAAACAACCGTCAACCCCCCCATCACCCCCCATGCGGCTGAAGGGCCCTCTCTGTTATACCTACTTAGAATAAACTTAGAGAGCTGAAATTTGGTACACATGATTTTCTACCCTAACAAAATAATTAAATATAAAATTTACCCCCCAACCCCCCCCCCCTCATACAATATCAAAAACCCTTTTTTATCCACGTGATAATTTAAAACAAAAATTCATCATCATCCCGTCATAATAAAATTTTACTATAAAACATAACTAAAAAACTTGAAAATAAAATTATATAAAAACAAGTTTTTAAAGTTAAAACCCTTCTATTAATTATATACAATTTCAAAAGCTTTTCTTATAAATTAACCCCCCCCCCCCTTACATAGCACATGCGGCTACATAAAATCTATGTTTCACTCCCGGGTTGCTTCACACATTAATAAATTATAACTAAAAACTTGAAAATAAAACTATATAAAAAACATTTTTTAAACTTAAAACCCTTCCATTGATTACGTATTATGTATAACTAAAAAGTAGAAAACAAGATATACCAATTTACAAAAAAGAATTTTTTAAAAGTAGGGTTTTGGAAATGTTGGCAAAAATAAAGGAATCACAAATTCCAAAACCTTTCTTTTAAAAAATTCGTTTTTGTAAATTGGTATATCTTGTTTTCTACTTTTTAGTTATACATAATACGTAATCAATAGAAGGGTTTTAAGTTTAAAAACTTGTTTTTTATATAGTTTTATTTCTACTTACCTAGATGTTTGAATTTAAATGAAGAAAATAATACTATAATAGATACTTTGTTTTTTAGTTATTTTTATATTCACCACAAATCATTTTCCCTGCATTTTACAAAAAAAGCACAATGATATAAAACTAAAGCTTCACATACGCGTAACCAAACCAAACATTTGTTGATAGCTCACAAGGCACCGTTTATTACAAGCAAAAAATCAACCACAAAAAACATTTGTTGTTGTGAGCTAGGCACCGTTTATAACATTTATTATTCTTCTTGGTCTCAAAAGTAAAAAACATTGATTAAAACTGTACAATTTAAGTCATTTAATCAAAATGTATTAGATTATATTCGTGGTTATCATGACAAAGGCAGTTCAGCCATCTTGCTTTACGGTGGCGCCATCTAGCGGAAATTATTTATTTATAGTGCAGACCAGTAATACTTAGTTTACAGGTCTAGACCTGTAATCACGTACTTCCCGAGCTTTATTAATATATGTGATTTATACAGTTTTGAATAAAATAATTTGCTGGGTCATATTCAGTACTTTAATAAAACATTATTAATTACAAAACACATTATAAATCAACCTTGATAAACACACATAATTAACATCACAGAACACCTGAATAACACTCAGTTCATTATCTCCAAAAAATAGAAATAAATAATTAAAAAACTAAAAAATACATGGTTGTATAAAAAATTTTATGTACTTTAAAATGATATACAACACGACTCCTCTTTCTATTAAAAAAATCCATTTACACCCCCTGTCCACACTTTAGAAACTTAACATATCAAATATATGCCAAAAGATAGTTTTTTCTCTCTTATTTATATATTGCCAAGTTTATATTTCTACTAGTAAAAAGTTAAGAAGGAGGGAGGGCCAAAATATAGTTTTTTTTTCTCTTATTTATGTGTTGCCAAGTTTATATTTCGACTAGTTTAAAAGTTAAGAAGGAGGGAGGGCCAAAAGATAGTTTTTTTTTCTCTTATTTATGTGTTGCCAAGTTTATATTTCGACTAGTTTAAATATTAAGAAGGAGGGAGGGCCAAAAGATAGTTTTTTTTCTCTTATTTATGTGTTGCCAAGTTTATATTTCTACTAATTTAAAAGTTAAGAAGGAGGGAGGGGTTACTGTTGGAACACACTGTGTTACATGTGTCGTACCACTTCCTACCAAATTCATATTAAAATAAATGGCTTTTTAAATAATATTATCAATATTAATATTATTAATAAAAATTTTTATGTTTTTATTGAATAGAAGTTATAATAAAATAAATATTAAATGAATAAAACTAACAAACAGCAAATAATCTAAAGGTCAAAGCCAAAAAATCCCTTTTATAAAATAACGTATCAATATTGTATACTGATTCAGCATTCTGCTTAAGAAAAATTTCTTTGATTATTGATTTTATATTTCAAGCTATACAAAATTTATATAAAGATATAAATATATCCTTTTATAAGGATTTGGACCAGGAAATTACTTGTGATTATCTGTATAATCCCGGATCGTATACAGAATGTTCTACATATTTTTGCAGAACCTTTATCTCCGTTATTATAAAAGATAAACTAGATGAAACGTTGCAAGCACCCTATCAAAACATCGACACTACTGTACACTAGAGCCATCTAGTTTGCAAATTTCAAACTAGGTTTTTTGTTTGATTTTAAATTCTGTATCTTTAAAACATTATATTCTAGCAAAAAACTGTATATAACATTTTTTATAGGCCTTAAAAAGAGCTTTTATTTAAAATATAATTTTTTGAAAACGGGTTATAAATATGTGAGATATGCTAAAAAAACCTTTTACTGCTTTAAACGCCAATATCTCGAAAACAATGCGTTTTAGGAAAACGTTATTTATAACATTTTTTGACCAATTTAAAATTATCTTTTATATAAGTGCTAAATTAACCAAATACAATATTAATTGCTTTAATTATAAACAAAAAACGGTAAAAATAGGAGTTTTACCCTATTTTTACCCCCTTACCCCCAATCGTTTACCCCCAAAATCTAATCAGCTCTTTGGAATACGATAAGAAACAATATGCAAAAAACCAATATCTCATGTAGAAATGGAGTTTACACCCAGACAGACAGACAGACGGACGCAAAAATTTTTTTTTACTGATTTCGACTCAGAATGGTCTAAAACGTCGAGAAATGTGAAAAAAGCGTGGTCAAAGATTTTGACTTTTCGGCGAAGATTTCAATACATCGGCACTCTTAGTAGCACTAAGTGCCGATGTAAAATATGATTTAAAAATAATCTTGGATAGGACAAAAACACTTTTAATTACACTCCCTTAGAACCACCTCTAACTTTGTTTTATCCAATAGCACACTATCTTTTTGAGTGATTACAGTCATATATTTTTTAACTAATTTTGGGTCGCTGAGACCAAGTCAGGCCTCAGAATGTGTCTACTACCTCAGGTTTCTGAGAAAAATAAGACAAAAGTGGTAAAAAAAAACAGAAAAAGAGGCCTACTTTTGTTCTAAAAACATGGGAGTTAAAAATATTCTGAGGACAAATTTGGATTCGGCGGCTCAAAATTAATTAAAAAATACCTAACCAAAAGTCCAAACGTTAAAAATATAACTAATAAAAAGAATAAAAATTTCTCGAGATTATTAGATCTTCATGCACTGCAGTGGTTAAAATTACGTAATTGTTTTAATTGCACTTATCAAGAATACTTTGGAGATTACAGTGTAAAATAAAATTTTACATTCTGCAAGTTTGCGATATAAGTGGAAAAAGTTTTTAATTTCTTTGTTTTTATGTTGAACCACAGTCCGAATAAATGCATCCAAATAATAAATAATTTTATAAATAATTGATAATTGTCACTCGATTTTCCTTAAAATGCAAAGACATAGATACACTGTAAATGAAAATATGGGAATTTTCCAGCAAATAAAGTAGGTCATATGTTACAAGCAAAGAAAGTGGTAAATTTAAATCAGTACTGTAAATTTACTGTTTTCTGTAAAAATGTTAATTTTTACCTATGATTTCACAGTAATTTAAGCAGCGAATTTAATGAGTATTTCAAGCAGTATTACGGGCTCTTGTAATTTTCGGGACTATCTGTAAAAGTGCCGGCTTTTTGGACCACATGCATGAATTTTAATGCAAAATTTTTGTACTGCACTGTAAATGAAAATATGGTAATTTCACAGCAAATAAAGTAGGTCATATGTTACCAGCAAAGAAAGTGGTAAATTTAAATCAGTACTGTAAATTTACTGTTTTCTGTAAAAATGTTAATTTTTACCTATGATTTCACAGTAATTTAAGCAGCGAATTTAATGAGTATTTCAAGCAGTATTACGGGCTCTTGTAATTTTCGGGACTATCTGTAAAAGTGCCGACTTTTTGGACCACATGCATGAATTTTAATGCAAAATTTTTGTACCGCACTGTAAATGAAAATATGGTGATTTCACAGCAAATAAAGTAGGTCATATGTTACCAGCAAAGAAAGTGGTAAATTTAAATCAGTACTGTAAATTTACTGTTTTCTGTAAAAATGTGAATTTTTACCTCTGATTTCACAGTAATTTAAGCAGCGAATTTAATGAGTATTTCAAGCAGTATTACGGGCTCTTGTAATTTTCGGGACTATCTGTAAAAGTGCCGGCTTTTTGGACCACATGCATGAATTTTAATGCAAAGTTTTTGTACTGCACTGTAAATGAAAATATGGTAATTTCACAGCAAATAAAGTAGGTCATATGTTACCAGCAAAGAAAGTGGTAAATTTAAATTAGTACTGTAAATTTACTGTTTTCTGTAAAAATGTGAATTTTTACCTATGATTTCACAGTAATTTAAGCAGCGAATTTAATGAGTATTTCAAGCAGTATTACGGGCTCTTGTAATTTTCGGGACTATCTGTAAAAGTGCCGACTTTTTGGACCACATGCATGAATTTTAATGCAAAATTTTTGTACACTGTAAATAAAAATATGGTAATTTCACAGCAAATAAAGTAGGTCATATGTTACAAGCAAAGAAAGTGGTAAATTTAAATCAGTACTGTAAATTTACTGTTTTCTGTAAAAATGTGAATTTTTTCCTGTGATTTCACAGTAATTTAAGCAGCGAATTTAATGAGTATTTCAAGCAGTATTACGGGCTCTTGTAATTTTCGGGACTATCTGTAAAAGTGCCGACTTTTTGGACCACATGCATGAATTTTAATGCAAAATTTTTGTACACTGTAAATAAAAATATGGTAATTTCACAGCAAATAAAGTAGGTCATATGTTACAAGCAAAGAAAGTGGTAAATTTAAATCAGTACTGTAAATTTACTGTTTTCTGTAAAAATGTGAATTTTTTCCTGTGATTTCACAGTAATTTAAGCAGCGAATTTAATGAGTATTTCAAGCAGTATTACGGGCTCTTGTAATTTTCGGGACTATCTGTAAAAGTGCCGACTTTTTGGACCACATGCATGAATTTTAATGCAAAATTTTTGTACACTGTAAATAAAAATATGGTAATTTCACAGCAAATAAAGTAGGTCATATGTTACAAGCAAAGAAAGTGGTAAATTTAAATCAGTACTGTAAATTTACTGTTTTCTGTAAAAATGTGAATTTTTTCCTGTGATTTCACAGTAATTTAAGCAGCGAATTTAATGAGTATTTCAAGCAGTATTACGGGCTCTTGTAATTTTCGGGACTATCTGTAAAAGTGCCGGCTTTTTGGACCACATGCATGAATTTTAATGCAAAATTTTTATACTGCACTGTAAATGAAAATATGGTAATTTCACAGCAAATAAAGTAGGTCATATGTTACAAGCAAAGAAAGTGGTAAATTTAAATCAGTACTGTAAATTTACTGTTTTCTGTAAAAATGTGAATTTTTACCTGTGATTTCACAGTAATTTAAGCAGCGAATTTAATGAGTATTTCAAGCAGTATTACGGGCTCTTGTAATTTTAGGGACTATCTGTAAAAGTGCCGGCTTTTTGGACCACATGCATGAATTTTAATGCAAAATTTTTGTACTGCACTGTAAATGAAAATATGGTAATTTCACAGCAAATAAAGTAGGTCATATGTTACCAACAAAGAAAGTGGTAAATTTAAATCAGTACTGTAAATTTACTGTTTTCTGTAAAAATGTGAATTTTTACCTGTGATTTCACAGTAATTTAAGCAGCGAATTTAATGAGTATTTCAAGCAGTATTACGGGCTCTTGTAATTTTCGGGACTATCTGTAAAAGTGCCGGCTTTTTGGACCACATGCATGAATTTTAATGCAAAATTTTTGTACACTGTAAATAAAAATATGGTAATTTCACAGCAAATAAAGTAGGTCATATGTTACAAGCAAAGAAAGTGGTAAATTTAAATCAGTACTGTAAATTTACTGTTTTCTGTAAAAATGTGAATTTTTACCTGTGATTTCACAGTAATTTAAGCAGCGAATTTAATGAGTATTTCAAGCAGTATTACGGGCTCTTGTAATTTTCGGGACTATCTGTAAAAGTGCCGGCTTTTTGGACCACATGCATGAATTTTAATGCAAAATTTTTATACTGCACTGTAAATGAAAATATGGTGATTTCACAGCAAATAAAGTAGGTCATATGTTACAAGCAAAGAAAGTGGTAAATTTAAATCAGTACTGTAAATTTACTGTTTTCTGTAAAAATGTGAATTTTTACCTGTGATTTCACAGTAATTTAAGCAGCGAATTTAATGAGTATTTCAAGCAGTATTACGGGCTCTTGTAATTTTAGGGACTATCTGTAAAAGTGCCGGCTTTTTGGACCACATGCATGAATTTTAATGCAAAATTTTTGTACTGCACTGTAAATGAAAATATGGTAATTTCACAGCAAATAAAGTAGGTCATATGTTACAAGCAAAGAAAGTGGTAAATTTAAATCAGTACTGTAAATTCACTGTTTTCTGTAAAAATGTGAATTTTTACCTGTGATTTCACAGTAATTTAAGCAGCGAATTTAATGAGTATTTCAAGCAGTATTACGGGCTCTTGTAATTTTAGGGACTATCTGTAAAAGTGCCGGCTTTTTGGACCACACGCATGAATTTTAATGCAAAATTTTTGTACTGCACTGTAAATGAAAATATGGTAATTTCCCAGCAAATAAAGTAGGTCATATGTTACAAGCAAAGAAAGTGGTAAATTTAAATCAGTACTGTAAATTCAATGTTATCTGTAAAAATGTGAATTTTTATTTTGGTAATTTTACTGTTATCTTTTGTGGAATGTAAGCTATAATTATAGTAATTTTTAACCAATATTGTAAAAGTGCCGGGTTTTTGGACCACATACATAAAGTTCAATGCAAAATTATTTTACCGACAGGAAAAGAGCTGAGATTTTACTAAACCGAGTAATATTGAGGCTAATTTTAATAAATATTGTAAATTCATGTTCTGACATAGTGAATTTGCTTTAATTATTACAGTTAATATTACTGAAAGATTGACGGACAAATTTAGAGTGTACCATTGATTTTAATTTCTTCTGGATAAAATTTAACAATATACTGTAACAACTTGTAATTAATAAAAAACGTTATTTCCAAATAGGCAAATACGTTTAGTATATACTACGATAACGACGGTAATACAGTCAAACTGTATTACCGTCGTGTTTTTACAGCATTTTTTACAGTTATTCTGTGTTTTTAATATTACTGTGAATTCGAACCATTGTTACAAGCACCCTATATTTTTCCAAGGAATATTACAACCTAACCTGTGGTTTAACTTAAAATTTACAAATTACATGAAAAATTAAGCATTATTACAGTTTTTGTAAATTTGCTTATATGAGACAGTATAATTCAGTATTTCCTCACAAGGATAACTGCTTTAAATTTACTATCACTTTTTACAGTGTACCCATATGTTTTTAAATATTTTAAAATTATAAAAACTCTACTAGTACTTTTTTCATTGACATGAAATGCTTAAATAATAATAATAAATGTGCTAGAGAAGACTATTATAGCCTCGAACTCTTATATCCCTCGATGCTATGCTTTTCGGGATATAACACGCTCGGCTATAAAAAATGTTTTATCCAATACATACAGATAATAAGACAATTACCAGATTTATTTTAAATAGATAAACTCGATAATAACCCCCGCTTGGCTTTTACTTTATTGAATGGATAATTATTTATTTTACCCACTCAACTGAAACTTGTCAAATTATTTTCTTGTAAATGTCATTAAAATTTTTAATAAAAATATGAATTCCTAAGCTATTTATTGGATAAAACTTTGTATGGCAATCATGGGTAAACCGATATTGCCCTCTCGAAAATTAACCTGCTTGGCTGATGCCTCGCTAGGTTAATTTTCTCATGGGCAATATCTTACTTTACCCACTAGTACCATAAATAACTATATTCTACCTTGGTATACCTATTATTACTGTTATTTTTCATATTTTTCTCCGTGTAGAAAGTGCTAACGGGATCTGCATAACATACAAGTTATAACTCATTTTATACAAAATTCTCCCCTTAAAAGCCACCAATCATCTAGGGGCTCTCTAAATTTAAATTATGCGAACAGAAACCACAAAGCACCCTTGACGATGTAAGTTGTAACTGAAAGAGGTGAAATCAGCATAAAATTCATGAAAAGTCTAATTTAAACCATAGATATTAGGGTGGAAGCAAAACATTTGCTTTTTGATTTTTGTTCGGACTCGCTCAGATTTCTTTTTGAACGCGTTCGCTGCCGAAAGCCACTGACGCTTATCAGCTTTCTATATCCATTAAGTCTTTAAGCTTATAAGGGAGTCAATACTGTCGGGTTTGCAGTTAAGTAAACATCGCTATGTAGGCATATTACTAACCGTAAAAGTGCACCCGCGAGTTCATGCGGTTCAGATTTTTTTCGTTTTTTTGAGTTTTTGTGGCCATGAAAATAATTTTTTATAAGTGTTGGCTCCCGAGAAAACCTATCATTTTTGTATTGGCAGCGAACGTGTTAAGATTGTTCTCAAATTTTTGTTCAAATTGAAATTTGGCAACAGGGCGCGACTTGGTTTTCTTCTCTTTGCTAGTCTTAAATAGGTTCACAAGCCCTTTTTTAATCAAGAATAGTTAAGAAAAATATTTGGGTGGGGCAAAAAAAGCAAATTATTAAAAAAGCCTTACCCACACGTTTATTATAAGATTTATTTTTTTTATAAAATCTTGTCTTTCCTAATTTTAACCTTTTTTAATTAAGAATAGTTAGCAGTAAATATGTGAGTGGGGCAAAAAAAACAAATTTTTTAAATTTGTCTCCCTAACCTTATTTGCAATGCATTCTTTTGCCACTTCTAGTAACATGTTAGGAACTTTTATTATCTAAAGCGATAAAGTACGTTAAGTAGTACCCGTTTTAAGCAAAAACCGTATGTCACAAAAAATTAGGGTGAGGCCCTTATGTTAGTTTCACTCTTCATATGTGCACTTTGCTTTGCACATATAACTTTGTGACTCTAAGCTGACGATATAATTAGTAAAAATATAATGATATAATATGGTGTTATTTTAATTTTTAGTCAATTTTTGACACTTTAAGGTAAATTTGCGCGCTAGAGCCCTTTAAACGTACCTTATATAAAAATATATGATTTTTAATTTTATTCCAATTTTCATATTTAATTTTTTTAACTGGAATTTGGGACAGAATTTTGTTATGATATTTTTTACGAAATGAGGAGTACATAAAATGTTTTTTTAATGCCTTAATTGGAAAGGGTATCCAGTATCCAGCTTATTTTTTTATACACCCTATTTGTCAAGTTTTTTTGCGCTAAAGTGATTTAAAATGTCGTTAGAGGTTTTCAGTATAATCGGATTATTTAGGGCGACATAATAAGCTTGAAATAAAACATGATATATTTAATAAAACGGAATCGGGGATTTAAAGCTGAGAACATTACGTATAAAATACTTTTAATTTTAAAATACTAAAATATAAAAGTAAAAATGAAAAATTTATAAGAACTGCAGGTCTCGGTCGATGGAAATAAGGTACATAAGTTAACGTGTCTCATTGAGACACATTAACTTTGCTAACCGCTGGGGTGTTTTATCGAAGGACCTTTGTGACGTGAGGCAAAAGGGACTTACTTGTATTGTTCCAGGTGTCTTCTTGTACTTGGGCCCAAGATGATGTTTCCTCGGAGAAATGGCGTAAGCCCTATTTGCAACTCGTTCTACGCAAAATGTTATTTATTGGATGTATTTTCCATAGCGTGATTTATGCGAATAACTATTGTTATTTTTTGTTCTTTGGAAGCGATAGTGGCGTGAGTATCGCGCCCCTGACGAATTTAACGTATTGTCCGGACCGTGTTGTTTTACGAACTCTTCCAATTACAATGAAATATAGCTTGAAGCCAGCAACTTCAGGTAGTACGTCACGCGCGTGTAACCTTATATTTGTCCGCATAAGGGACATCAAAATCTACTATATACAGGATGAAAACTAAACAAACTTATTTTAAGAAAATACTCAAATTAGAAAAAATAGCGGTAAAAATTAATATTTTTTGATTATGCTTCGTAAAACAAAGGCCCGTGGCATACCCACCTGAGCGGTAGGCCTAAACCCTTTTTTTTCTCAAAAATCCATCCCTGGACAAAACTGGTCAACCCAAGAACTCTTTTGGAGACCATTCCTATGTATTTTGAGGCGCTGGATCCGAATTTGAGGTCAAAACCTAGCGTCTCATATGATTAGTTTTTGAGATAACCCCAAAAAACTTATTTTTAAGTAAAAAAATAGTTATTTTTTGAGGTTATTTTCAAAACTAATTAAGTGAGGTGCTATTTTGACCTTAAATTTGGATTCAGTACCTCAAAATACATGGTCTCCAGAAAAGTTCTTGACCTCTTTTTTTTCTATGGCCCCACATGTAGCCACACAAAAAAAAAGGTCCAGATTTTTTTCGGAGACCATTGTATTCATATGTATTTTTAGGCGCTGAATTCTAATTTGAGGTCAAAGACCGATCAGTTTTGGAGATAATCTCAAAAAACGTTATTTTCGAGTATAACGAGTATAAAGTTTTTTAAGGTTATCTCAAAACTAATCGAATGAGGTGCTATTTTGACTTCAAAAACGGATTCAGCGCCCCAAAATCCATAGGAATAAAGTGGTTTCCAAAAGAGTTCTTGACCATTTCTTTATTTTGTGTGTCTGTGTAATTTTTATATTATTTTTATAATTATGTCGTTATCATCTTAATTATGTCAAATATTTTAAATGTTTGTGATTATAGACTGACATGTGTGATATAATTTTACAATGCACCGATAAATAAATATAATCTAGTTATTAAATTATATTTGAGAATGTGGCTTATGTTTCTTGTTCCCCCGAGTAGTCTAAGAACGATTCGCTCACCGCAGTAATGATAAGAATCTAGCACATGCGCAATGGTTTGCTTATTTTTGTTTTGACGGATGTCAAAAGTGGCTTCCGTTTAGGCAGTTGTAGTTTTATGAAATAGTTTAATTTGAGTAGGGTTACGGTGCGCATCAGGTCCAGAAAAATGAACTATATTTTTGCACTGATTTCTGGTTTTATTACTAAAACTTACTGTCTTGAATATAATTAGGTGCGGAAAATCCAGTTTTTTTGTTAGAACATATAGCAAAATATTGTTAAAATACTCACGAAGTTCTCTTTGATTTTTTTAATGGGGGCGTTGGTTTACGTTAACAATGATTTGGTTTGGTAGTTTGCTGGTTTGGTGTTTTTTTTTAATGGGAGTCGTTGGTTTACGTTGACAATAGTTTGGTTTGGTAGTTTGCTGGTTTGGTGTTTTTTTTAATGGGAGGCGTTGGTTTACATTAATAATGGTTTGGTTTGGTAGTTTGCTGGTTTGGTGTTTTTTTTTTTAATGGGAGTCGTTGGTTTACGTTGACAATGGTTTGGTTTGGTAGTTTGCTGGTTTGGTGTTTTTTTAATGATAGGCGTTGGTTTACATTAATAATGGTTTGGTTTGGTAGTTTGCTGGTTTGGTGTTTTTTTTTTAATGGGAGGTATTTTTCAGATACGATATTTCAGAATTTAGAAGGCGATATATTTTAAGAATCAAATGTTTATTAATGAATATTCCGCAATTTTTTTTTACGAAAATACTATTAAAAGCGAGTACTTTTAGCCAATTAAAAAAAACTGGATTCTTCTCATTACTGAGGTGAGTTCATCGTGTCTAAGAGATGGTCACCATTTTTATTTTATTATTTGCTCCCAGCTGTATTTTATATATGTCTTAAAGTACATTAAAATTTAGCTATTTGCAAATGGCCAGGTCCTGGATTGGGTTCCTTTGGATGCTAGGAGCCTCGAAAAGGTGGTGAAATGGCGTCCCCGAAAAATATATTTTTAACTTACCGAGTCAGACAAATTACATTAATTACATTTAGATTAGACTATTTTCACAATTTCACAGTTTTACACATTTAAGGATTAAAAAAAGACTTTAAAAACTTTATCTGACATATGTCAACGATAATCTGAATAATTTTCATTTAATCAAAATGTCATTTTATAAATTATCATTTCTTTAAAAAATTAAGTATCACATAATCTAATAATTGGATTCGCTTAAACAGTTTTCTCTGATTTATCAGATTCATGTCAATTAGTAAGTTAGGAACAGAAACTTAAGCTTTGATTTCTCTAATTCGGAAGATCATTATTATTATTTCGAATTTATGTGGTATCATATACTTTATTGGGATTGGTTACCAAAACTTTAATAAAATACTGCTGCCAACAAAATAATACTTTCCCCTACAGGCCTAGGTTCATTAAAAACAAAATAAAAACAATTCATTTTTTTTTTATTTTTCAAAAAAAAACATTTTTCAAACAAAGTTTCTTTTTTCGTAAAACGAAAAATAAATTGAAAAAAATATGTTTTTGATTAAAATCGTTTTTACCCCATTTTACCCCCTTATCCCAACACAATTTTTACGAAAAACAATCCCAGCCTAGAACCTGTGGTCCAAATTTGGTTTGGAAAAGTCTTTCGCCCGAAGTGATTTTGAGTTATCGTGGTCACAAATTTCCCGGACACACAGACTGACAGACCGAACGACGGACAGACATATTTTTTTTTATGGAAATCATAGTTTTTGGATATAAAACGTCCAGAAACGTAAAAAAGGCAATAAAAATTTTTCGAAATTTTTTTACTAACCCAAGACTTTCCTTGGGGTAAGTAAAATATAGGTACAAGAAATATTGAGTCCTGGATTTTTTTAATTTGTCTTGTTTTTATACTCGTACTAGTACCAACAATTGTGAGATATCTCCAATTATAAAAAATTGCCCATTGGCTTAATTTTTACCAAAAATTTTTGATAACAAACTGATAGGATATAATAAACCTATACAAGACTCTGTTACTGTAAAAATAAATAGAATAATTTATTTTGATAAGACTTTTTAACTATATTGATTGACAGTTCTATTAAATTGACAAATTAAATTATTATATAAAATACCATGCCAACGACATGTCATTATGCAGGTGGCTAGGCACTGACACCACACCGACCTGATCCTGATATGACATGGCGCTAACACTAAAACTAAAAACTAATAAACATTCCTCAACACAAACCAATTAAAAAAGTTTCTGAGCAAAGTAGTCAAATTGAATATTAAAAAAAAAATAGAATGATACAGATCATAGGCCCCGACTTTTCAAAATTCCAGGGGGCCCAAAAACGTTTTGCTGTAAAACAAAATACATAACTTTCAAAATTGTAATAAAATGAAAATAAGACTAAAAATGTATCTATTTGTGAATGATTTATAATAATTTAAAGGTATGTACAGTATGTCAAGACGGACCGGCCCCCCTGTTATGAATCTAGGGGGCAATTAACTGAAAAAAGCTATCGGCGTGGGTGAGAATCGAACTCACGCAAGCTGACGTACTAAGTAAAGATCTAATAATAAATCAGATGGCTTAACCCGTTCGCCTAGTTTCCCCAAAAATCTATTCTATAAGAACCACCCTATTGTACAAATGTTAAAAAACAGCTCTCGTTTTAACACTTAAAAAGCCTATTAGTTAAATTTCTAATAATAATTAAGGAATAAGTAAATTATAGCAACCAGGTTTTAAATATAGAACCCACGTAAATAATTCACATTTCCAACATAAATTTCTATCATAAAAATCGATTTTAGTTAACAGGTTGATTTTCCTTTGCGTTTTCATTCTAAAAATAGGGTAGTGAAATATACTTTTTATTAAATACCTGTTTTGGATGAGCGAGAGAACTTTATCCTAAAAATACTAGAAAAATGTTTTGAATTAATTTATTTTTTGGAAAAAAATCGATTTTAGTTAACAGGTTGATTTTCCTTTGCGTTTTCATTCTAAAAATAGGGTAGTGAAATATACTTTTTATTAAATACCTGTTTTGGATGAGCGAGAGAACTTTATCCTAAAAATACTATAAAAATGTTTTGAATTAATTTATTTTTTGGAAAAAAATCGATTTTAGTTAACAGGTTGATTTTCCTTTGCGTTTTCATTCTAAAAATAGGGTAGTGAAATATACATTTTATTAAATACCTGTTTTGGATGAGCGAGAGAACTTTATCCTAAAAATACTAGAAAAATGTTTTGAATTAATTTATTTTTTGGAAAAAAATCGATTTTAGTTAACAGGTTGATTTTCCTTTGCGTTTTCATTCTAAAAATAGGGTAGCGAAATATACTTTTTATTAAATACCTGTTTTGGATGAGCGAGAGAACTTTATCCTAAAAATACTAGAAAAATGTTTTGAATTAATTTATTTTTTGGAAAAAAATCGATTTTAGTTAACAGGTTGATTTTCCTTGGCGTTTTCATTCTAAAAATAGGGAAGTGAAATATACTTTTTATTAAATACCTGTTTTGGATGAGCGAGAGAACTTTATCCTAAAAATACTAGAAAAATGTTTTGAATTAATTTATTTTTTGGAAAAAAATCGATTTTAGTTAACAGGTTGATTTTCCTTTGCGTTTTCATTCTAAAAATAGGGTAGTGAAATATACTTTTTATTAAATACCTGTTTTGGATGAGCGAGAGAACTTTATCCTAAAAATACTAGAAAAATGTTTTGAATTAATTTATTTTTTGGAAAAAAATCGATTTTAGGTAACAGGTTGATTTTCCTTGGCGTTTTCATTCTAAAAATAGGGTAGTGAAATATACTTTTTATTAAATACCTGTTTTGGATGAGCGAGAGAACTTTATCCTAAAAGTACTAGAAAAATGTTTTGAATTAATTTATTTTTTGGAAAAAAATCGATTTTAGTTAACAGGTTGAATTTCCTTGGCGTTTTCATTCTAAAAATAGGGTAGTGAAATATACTTTTTATTAAATACCTTTTTTGGATGAGCGAGAGAACTTTATCCTAAAAATACTAGAAAAATGTTTTGAATTAATTTATTTTTTGGAAAAAAATCGATTTTAGTTAACAGGTTGATTTTCCTTTGCGTTTTCATTCTAAAAATAGGGTAGTGAAATATACTTTTTATTAAATACCTGTTTTGGATGAGCGAGAGAACTTTATCCTAAAAATACTAGAAAAATGTTTTGAATTAATTTATTTTTTGGAAAAAAATCGATTTTAGTTAACAGGTTGATTTTCCTTGGCGTTTTCATTCTAAAAATAGGGTAGTGAAATATACTTTTTATTAAATACCTGTTTTGGATGAGCGAGAGAACTTTATCCTAAAAATACTAGAAAAAATGTTTTGAATTAATTTATTTTTTGGAAAAAAATCGATTTTAGTTAACAGGTTGATTTTCCTTGGCGTTTTCATTCTAAAAATAGGGTAGTGAAATATACTTTTTATTAAATACCTGTTTTGGATGAGCGAGAGAACTTTATCCTAAAAGTACTAGAAAAAGGTTTTGAATTAATTTATTTTTTGGAAAAAAATCGATTTTAGTTAACAGGTTGATTTTCCTTGGCGTTTTCATTCTAAAAATAGGGTAGTGAAATATACTTTTTATTAAATACCTGTTTTGGATGAGCGAGAGAACTTTATCCTAAAAATACTAGAAAAATGTTTTGAATTAATTTATTTTTTGGAAAAAAATCGATTTTAGTTAACAGGTTGATTTTCCTTGGCGTTTTCATTCTAAAAATAAGGTAGTGAATTTTTTTTAATAAAAACTTGTTTTGGATGAGAGAGAGAGAGAGAGAGAGAGAGAGAGAGAGAGAGAGAGAGAACTTTCTCCTAAAAATACTAGACAAATGTTTTAACTTAATAATTTTTTTGGAAAAAAAAAACGATTTTAGTTAACATGTTGATTTTCCTTGGAGTTTTCATTTTTAAAATAGTGACATTATTATTAATACCAGTTTTGGATCAGCGAGAAAAATTTCTTCTAAAAATACTAGAAAAATCATTTTTCAAAAATGTTTTGAATTAATTTATTTTTTGGAAAACAATTAGAATTCTTTTATAAATAATTTTATATATTTATATATGTATTTTTATATTATATTTTTACATGTATTTTTTTGTAAAACAATGTTTTTTAATTTTAATTTTTAGATAAAAATTCATTTTCCTCCACGATCGCTCGATTTGACAGCATCGGACTTTTTTCTTTACCTGAAAGATTGGTTATATGGAAGGATTTGGCTTAGTTGGCTACCGCGTCTACATGACAAGCCAACTAGCCAAGCTAGCGTGAGTTCGATTCTCACTGGCGCCGATTTGCCTTTTTCAGTTAATAATTGAAATTTTGCGAAGGCGATAAGTGGAGCGGACGCTCAGTATAAGCCGGTGGTTCTCTCTACTACTAGCCCAAAAAGTCCTGGACTTAGGGGATTCTTAATTAAGTAGAATAGTACGAGGTTTAACAATCATGTATGTAATATAATTGTTGCGTCTAGATGTATGCCAACAAACCAGGACTAGGTAAACGTTACGTAACGGAATATAATAAATTTAATGTTTATTTCCTAAGCTTGGCAGATATATTTTTATTTCAACATAAATTACTATTTAGTGGCCCATAATTCCCTTTTTCACACAAAAATTGACGAAACTATGCATATTTAAATAATATTGTAATCAGTAAACTGTTGACATTGATATTAAAAAAAAATCTTACGGCCCTGTTCTTGCGTGAACTTGCCGATGAATCATCGGCGATGTGACATTTTCGCGCGGAATGTGTACTCACAAAAAAACAATGTGTGTATTAATTTGTGTAACTATGCATAAACAATATACGTGTTATATGTGACACTCAGTGTAAAAAGAGGTACCTAGTATTTTTTCCCTGTTTTATATTGATTATGAATATTTTTTTAAAGTTTGAGTGATTTTTTCGTGTAAATTTTTTTTAAGGTTATGTTATACTATATTTTAGGTTCATGTTTGTTTTGTCGAGAAAAACGAATCAATACTGAGAATACAGTTAAATTTTTATATTGTTACGCGTTACACGGGGGGGGTAAATGTGACAGTTTGTTACACAGGGGGGAGGGGGGGTCAATTTTTTTGAAAAATTGCGTTACGTAATATATGGACAGCCCCTTATGGGCCTGTACCCTGTACTATTTATTTGAGTATTTGTAATTTACTACTAATTACTACAACTGATTATAATTAATTTGTTACTTCTAATTATCTGCTATAGAATTACACTGTTATTAACAGTGTTAGTATAATCTTCACAGCACATAGTGGTTGAAGAGTATTACGCTTTGGTTTTTAAATTTTCAAATTCGAAAAAAAATATGTTTTTTTAATAAGTCCAAACCCTCTGCCACAGACACCTAATACTAATTCCAATATGTGTTATTGGCCTTTTCTACTGATAATGGGCCAGATGCCACAGACACCTTATTTATGGAACGTTACTACAGACACGACGTAAAAATTACGCCTTCCTTTAAACAATTTAAAAGTCGAACAAAATTTTTAGGGTCTTGAATTATTTATCGTTAAACGTGTTTTTTTATAGCTTTTATTATTTAATTATAAATGCAATAAAACATAATATTTAAACGATTTATTTATATAATATAATTTGTACTATAATGTTATTTTTTGTTAATTTTGACTTGGTAGGGGACTTTAATTAAATAACTTGTAGAAGAAAGAAAAAAAAAAGATTTATAAGATAAAATTAAAAACTTAATAATAAATAAACAACATAAGCATAAAATTCTAAAAAAAATAATATATATTTTTTTTTGCAAGTTTTATTATTACATACTCACAGGCACGGCGTATTTTTCACGCCTCCTAACTTTAAATGAACACGTGAAAAATCACTGTACAATATACCAACTCCGATCGGATTTGGGGCTTAAACTGAATGTCCGAAAGGTACTGAGGCGAGGAAAGCCGTAGTTAGTCGGAGTTGGGAAAAATCTCAAATTGCATACTATCCAGGGGTAAAATCTATGTCGTTTCTGTGGAAGAGGGTTAAATTCTGAACAGCTTGCATATTTCTCAGTATGTCCGTTCGTCCGTCCGTCCTTCTCTCCGTTCGTCCTTTTGTCCGTCCGCCCATCTCTGTCCTTTTGTCCTTCTGTCCGTCCGTCCATTCGCATTTTGACAAAGAGTGACCGCAAAAAAAGAGGTTTTTTAGACTGTTTTTCACCTGTAACTTCGATTGGATTTGAGAAAATGTAACGTATAAGTGCTCAAAATTTTTGTCTGGTCATAAACTTGTTCAAAAAGAAAGAATTATTGTTCTAGAAGCTAAACATCTCCTTAAACAAAGGGTTAACTAGGGGTACTTGAACTGAATTTTATACCAAACTTTCTCAGATTTTATTAAACATAACTGACTTGATCCCTTTAACTCGATTTTTCTTGAGGTACTTTATGATTTACTACTTTTTTTGGTGCTTGGGGGTAGTTTAACTTTGTTTGTGGGGGTGGATTTTTATCAAATCCAAGAGTGGTACCCCTTTACGAGTTTGTTATGTTTTATATTACAGAAAAATATTAAAAAAACACTTTTTTTTGTAATATAAAACACGTAAAGGGGTATCACACTTGGATTTGATAAAAATGCACCCCCACAGAGAAAGTTAAACTACCCCCAAGCACCAAAAAAAGTAGTAAATCATAAATTATCTCAAGAAAAATCGAGTTAAAGAGATCCAGTCAGTTAAGTTTAATAAAATGTGAGAAAGTTTGGTATAAAATTCAATTCAAGTACCCCTAGTTAACCCGGCAAACCAACGTTAACGTAAACCAAGGCCCCTTCATTTAAAAAAAAAGTACAAACCAAGAAAAACCCAAAGCAAACTCCTGTACAGAGAGCTGCAATTAGGCGTTGTCAAATTCCATGTTTTTAGGTAGATGCTTTCAAAAGTAAGCAAAATATAAATTAAACTGTCATATCTTGATGGTAGCATTCGGAAATGGGCACATTTTTTGTGATTTTGATTTAGAAAGTACCTATAATTTTAAATAAATATTACCACATCTTCAGTAAATAATCACCACATGGTGAAGAATGTGGCTACGGATTATCTGTGTTAACATCACATTTTACCTTGGGGTAATCTATAACCATAATAATTATTGTTAAATTACAGAATTGCCGTTTTGGCCAAATTTACATAGTTTGGGAATTAAATTGAGAGGAAACGCAATATACTAACCACTGTGAAGAGTATACTTTGGAATACAAAGCATTACATATCTTCACGGCTTGTTATAAAATATAATTCTGTAATAATTATTCTGTGTCATGGCCTGTGAATTAAAATCCCACGTGATATAATGCACAATATGAGTTTATAAAACATATATGAAAATTAAAAGATTAGCCTTTTTTAAAAGAGTGAATTAATTATTTACAAAATGAACCCTTTTTTATCAGTTTTATATTATTAAATAAAGAGCACAAGTTTCATAAGGGGTTAAAAATCGAATGTAGACTCGATTTAAGAAATCACATCATCATATTCGTAACTAGCTAAACCAAAATCAGTTGTATGGGTACTTGCCAATCCAATAAATGGTGAAATGTTGGGAAATTTTGTCTTTATATATAATTTAAACGCAGTTCTATAAACCGAGAATTGTTATATAATATCTAAAAAACGTGTGTTTTTTTTTTGATAAAATGTGAATTAAAAAAAAATTAATTCATTCATTTTGAAAAGGGAATAAAAGACCATTACATTTTGTTAAATAAAAAATGAAATAGCTAAACAAAAGTCACAAAACTCAAAACTAGCGGTTTGGAGCCTATGTTTTGACAAAAGTGCTTCCAACTGTTCAGCTGGTTTACAATTTTGGCGAAGGCGAGCTTATAGGCGCCTAAGCAATAAAAAAAATCTCTAATTTATTATTTGAAAGTCCAATCAACGTATTATTTTCTTACCTAGAGTCCGTCCAATTATGCAAGATAGTAGTGTAAAATTCCCGCTATTTCTAAGCTACATCATTGGTTAAAAACTCGTACCTTTTAACATATAAAATATTGTCACATTTTTTGTCTATGACAACGGTCGTTAAAGCTAATAAAAGAAGAGAAAGTTACATAAAAAAATGATTATACTTAATGTTATTTTGTATGGTATTGAAAAAGGTACTTTATTCTTCATAGACTCTTCATAGAATATTCTACATATTGTACAAACGTAAATTATATTGAACAAAAGGAAAACGTCAAGGTTAGAATTACAACTTAAGGCCTATCCAGAGGCTCGCATAACAACCATTACAAGATACATAACGACACATCAAGCCAATCCTGGCATCGCATTCTTATGTACTATGCTTGTTATACAAGTCTTTGGATAGGCCCTTTCCAGGAAACAGTACCGACATCAGTTAAATTTTTGATACACTACGATTTATACATAATTATGCTATTTATACACTCTGTGGTGTAAAACGGGCCGCGTTACTATCTTGCATAACTGGACGGAGTATAGTATACCCTAATATACAAATACATGGGTTTTTAGTTTAATCCGCCTTATATCAACCTATTCTTATTTTCTTTTGCGTATATTTTTTCATGAATTCAAATGAAATGTTAAGGTCTATTTTTAGATCTTGCTTTCAGTCTGGAAATTTAATGGTTTCAACAGAAATGTGTTCTTTCACTAAAAAGGCCCCACGTAAGAGATAGTATCTGTTATAAAAATCTTTAAATCTTTTAAGATTTCTTAGCCTTCTAATATGGGAGGGTGATTCAGAAATAACAAAATTTTATGGGGCTATTCTAGGTCCAAAAATATGAAAAAAGTCCGGAAATGAGCCCTAAGGGAGCTATGACTCTCCTAAGGGTACATCTGAAAAGTAGTTTTTAATTAATATCTCCGGAACCCTATAAACCACAGTAACTAATTTTTGCACATGCCTTAACATTGATAAAGGTCATTGTAATGTAATTTTTATTTGGTAATTTTGAACAGGGGCGTGCAAATGTACTCTGTATGTAACACCGTAGCGTCAACTGTTTTCGAGAAAATTGCAATTAAAGAGGCCATATCACGTTCTTAGAATTTAGAATTTAGAATAGACTATTTCACAAACAATATATAGGCCAATCACAACGTTGCATTTTTAGTTTCTTGACCAATCAGATCAAAATGTATCTGATAATTTTTGCACATATGCAATTATCACTTGGTTACTATGGAAACAAGAAACTGACAGTTACTGACATCTTATATTTTTGCAAAATGTGTTTTTAATTTGTGAAGCTTACCTTTGGTTGATTTATTTTTATTGATAAGCAATATAAATGCTTATTTTATTACCAAAACATCCTAGGTATAAACCCTAATTAATTTCAGATAATATATTATATTTTGTATTAACTTTCCATCTTAAAAGCTTTATTTAAATCACTGATATTCATAAATTTTAAATTATTTAATTGAATCTTGGTATTAAAAACAGGCCACTAAAAACTAATTTAAACACTTATGTATTAAAAATATATTTACAGTAAAGAATTACGGAAATCCAAACATCAAATGACTGCGCTGGTACCAGTACAGCGTTGCGAAACTTTATTAAAAACCGATAGGAAATTATTTTTTACGGGTGGAAACACCCGTTATTTTATTTCTTTTCAGTTGAAGACAAAAACAGCAATGATCTTTAGTTAAATGCTAATATATGTGATGACAACTATTTTATTGGAATAATCTCAAGCATAAAATATCCCTCGAGCAAAGTTTAGACTTGGCAACATTCGCGAAGAAGTGAACATCGTCGATTTAAAAAGCGCGGCAAATTTGAGATTTAAATTTTTAATTATAGTTGTAAAGTAATATTGTTGTTTAGTTCTTAAATTTTTAATTTAAATATAAAACAACATAAAACATAGTAAAATTATATACTTCCTTAT
Source organism: Brachypterus glaber (assembly GCA_958510825.1). Taxonomy (NCBI): domain Eukaryota; kingdom Metazoa; phylum Arthropoda; class Insecta; order Coleoptera; family Kateretidae; genus Brachypterus; species Brachypterus glaber. The sequence goes on along the minus strand of OY294047.1, from coordinate 6,829,868 downwards.
TTTGTTTGTGAAATAGTCTTTCAAAATTTTATAAGTGCATGTTGAATTATCGATAATTTTTTTACTGTATATAAAAAAATATTTAGCTTAAGGAAATTGCCAAGCAAAATGTTTTTTTAATACCGTAAAAAATTATCGATAATTTAACATGCACTTATAATATTACTACTGATAATCTTCACTGTTAACAGCTAATTTTTTCTATTTTAAAAAGAGATATAAGATTTCAAATTATAAAGTTTTTTGGGCATTTCATTAGCTGGTTTTAGCTTAATAATTATAATTATTACTTATTTCTGAATATAAATTCACAAAAATGTTCTAAGCGACAAATTGTGACCTTTTCTAGCGTACATTTTTATTAAAGAATTTCTTGCAGATGCAAATGTAAGTGGACATAGAAGATTGTGAACAAGTTAGATAAAAAACATAAAATTTAAATTTGTTTTGACTTTTAGAATAAGAGCATTGAAAACTATTACTTATTCAAAAGCAAAACCTAAATAGGTTATGTCTCAGTAACTCTTTTATGTTATACAGCTCTACTGGAAATATTAACAATATTTTTATAAGTACCTTCCCATATAGCACCGGTCGTCCAATGTAGGTCCATTTTAGATCCCTTTTAAGTACATTTGTCCACGGACTTTTTATGGATGTACTGTGTTCGTCCATATATTTACATCTTTTGTACGACTATTAGTGGATTTCCATTCAGTGTCCATTTTACGCTCATAATTTTAGCTCTCTACGTTTATTCTATGGGTGAAACAAAGAGTTACCCTCTTAGCCTACTTAGCCTTATACGCGTATGAGGTGCTGGGAAGATAAGGGGGGATGTAAAATTTATTTTAAAATTTGATTATCACTGGATGAGTATGTAATTTAAGTTTTAAATTATCTTTTAGGTAATAAATGGATTTTTTTAATTTTAGGGGTGGGGGTTGGGGGGTAAGTTTTATATAAAATTATATTGTCAAACGAGCATGTGTACCAAATTTTAGCTTACTAAGTATATTCTAAGTGGTCGAAAAGCAAAAAGCAAGTCCTATGGTACCTGGATGAATGGTTTGAACAGACACCTTATGGATGACCACAGTTGAGTCATCTGAACTCTGAACGGATGTCCATGGGACGTCCATAGAGAAAAAATGGGCATTCTATGGAAATACAGCCGTCCATGAATATACGTCCATTTGACGTGCGTAGTATCACTTTGTGCTATCTGGGTTATTATTCTTTTGTCAAAGATAAAGTCAATGATTCGTCTGCTATGAAGTATTTATGATACTTGTTACACGTATAAAATTACTCAATATGAATGTTCATAAAACAAACTTAACTAATTAAAAAAAAAATGCTAATTTGTTTTACCTTTTTTAGTTAATTAATAATTGAAATTTGCGAAGGCGTAAGTAAAGCGGACACTCCCTATAAATTGGTTCAAAAGTCAATTAAAGCCGGTGGTTCCCTCTACTACTAGCTCACACAAGTCCTGGACTTAGGGGTGCTTAATTAAGTAGAATAGTACGAGGTTAAACAAAATGTAATGTAAGGTTTCAAAGATAGATTTAATGATAAAGTCAAAAAAAGATTGATCTGTCTTAGATGGGACACCCGGTATATCTTCAAGGCTTGTTAAATTTATAACGAAGAGCACACTATAGAATTCAAAAGTATTATGTCTAGGGGAGAGCGGGGCACAGTGACCACCGAGCACAGTGAACTTCTTACAATAACTTAAAAAATATTTTTTTATAATTGGCGCAATCTATAACACCTATATAAAAATCAATTTTAAATTTGCTAATATATTTTTATTTTCGTATATAAAACAGTTTTTGAGTATATGTGTTATTTTAGGCGGTAAAATTATACTTTTATTATGTAATACGAAATTTTTCGTTTGGACAACTTCAGTAACTAAGGTAAAGTAAAGCTTTTTGTTTCTTTTGGTTTAAACAGGCATTTAAGTAAAAAATTGTATGATAACTTTTATTTTTTAAAAAATCTTTTAATAATTATAAAAATGTTCATAAAAAAACGTTACCGGGGGTAGAGTGGTCACTTTTGTTTTCGGGCACAGTGGAGCCTGTCAACAATATTTATTTTAACAATATTTTATCCATGGATATGTTTCTTTTAAATTATTTTACTTTAGTTTTTCTTTTATACTTAAAAGTAACCAAAAAGCTAGTCCTGACTCTTTGTTTTTGTGTATTAATAATAGCTTTTTACAAAAGATTACAAGTTTTCTTTTGTTTTTTTTTTAATGCATTAAAAATTAAAAGTTTATTTAGTATTACAAATTCAAAGTTAATTTTTTTAATATTATCAAGTTTTTTTATTATTATAATATTGCACCCCACCTGACTGGCCACATATGAGGCACTGTGGACAATAAGCGCCAATAAACATTCTCCATTTTTTTACGATTTATTTAAATCATGCCATTCACTGCCCCACCCTGTACTTATTACTTAATCTTTGATTAAAATGAATTATTAAGCGACTAAGCAAAATTGGGTCCACTATTTCCCGGTCTCCCCTACACGGCTTGTTTAAGTTTCTAAATTGTCAATCTTGAGACAACTCGAGTATCACTAGATTACTTCTGTAAGACCATGTTTTCAAGTCTTAGCATATTTTATTTATGATTTCAAGATTTTCTTCATTCGTAAGAACAAATGTATAGCAGACATAATATAAATTTATCTAAACAAAATTTACTAGATTTTACACGTAATTTTACAATTTTAAATATAATGTACCTATAAAACTCTAAAATTATACGTGAAATTGTAAAATTACTAGATAAAACTGTATGTTTTGTATAATAGCCCACCCGCTTTAAAATACGGTTTTGATTTTGTCTTATATCAGATGTGGCAATACGTATGTATATTTAACTGTACAAGTAATAAATCTATTCAATTTTATTTTATTTATTCCATTGATTTAGCATTTTAACTGGTTGACAATAATTGGAATAGGATTTTTACTAAAGAGGCTAATTATTGGCACCTGTGCCAATAATTAGAATTTAGTTTAATTTTGTATACCAGTTGTTGGCACCGTCGAAATTAAATAAAAATGTAAAGAAAAATAAAAATTTTAAGGCTAATTAATAAGTAGAATACATATACTTACTAAAAGTCCGTCAATAAAAGTCTTTTACTAACCTTCTTTTTAAAGCACTTCTTTAGCACAAATCTTAAAAATTCACATTTACGTAGTTCACATGAAACTAGTAAGACTCTACTGCCCAGGGGAGGGGGGGAATAGGTTTTTCGCATTTAAAGTATAATATTTAGCAATAGTGCCACTTCATAAAAAAAAATAGTTAGATTAAGGTATCAATGGAGATTTTTTTATATACACGAAAATATCACTCCAGTGCCAACGATTGGGGGTTTTACCCTAAGGGTTTTAACTTTAAAATTTTATTACTTTAATTTAATAAAAATTATAGTTGCTCCTGCAGCACACATTCTTATATCTAAACCTACGTATACCTACTTTAAAACTTTTCTTATATTTATAAGTATACTTAAAAACTTGTTTTAATAGTTTAGAAACACATTTACGGATTGCAGTTTAAAAAGCTCTGTTAAACCTGGAAAATGCAATTTATATTAAACTAAAATTTAGTTTTATAACAACATAACCCACTCGCCTTCTTAATTATAATTATTGAGAGGATTGAAAAAAATTATACATATAATTTTCTACATTTAAATCATTTAGGTTTCTTTACAAAATTTATTCGGATTAGAACATTGTTAAGAGTTAACACTTTTTATTTTCAACCTATTATAATATAATTATATTCAACTCTAAGTAAAGCTATCTGGTTTGTAGCCTACCTCGGTCGCACAGCAACTACCAGTTACAAAGCAGCATCCGTACCGTACCGTACCGTACAGTACCGTACCGTACCGTACCGTACCGTACCGGAATTCTGACTTTACCCATATTGGTACTAGAATTTTTCCTGTATCGATGCCAGGATTTAACTATATTTACAAAATTCTAGTTAGAAAATGGAAATTTTGTCTTTTTTTTTCAGTTTATCACAAATACTTCACATTTTATTTTTTCTGTGTACAGGAGGTTTTCTTAACTCTGTTACCTTCAGGGTAGTTTAGTCATAAATAAAGTTATAAAAATTATTAAAAGTAATTTATTATACAAAGAAAAATAATTTCAGAGACATTTTTACTGAATTTATTCTGCTTATAAAACTGAATAAAAATAAAGGAATTACGCAACAAAACAACAAAATGCGAATAAAATTAAAATACTCACATTAAAATGTAAAATTACGTTTTAATCAATCATACTCTATGACATTTTAAAGTATTATTGGTTTATGTGTCTTTTTTCGAAATGTATTTTAATATTAAATACATACAGTGGGTATCAATGAAAACGGTAGACATCAATATATAAATGAGAATACAATTTATATATATATATATATATATATATATATGTAGTATGCTGTACTGATAAGTGAAAATACCTTAACCCTACGATGGTTTTTTACCCCTCTTTTCTCTAATCTAAAATCGTGCTTACTGTTTGCTTTATAAAATATAATTTATTTGTAGATTAATACGTTATAATTAAGAGGTATGTGTATCAAATATAAATTATATTCTCTTCCTAAATATTAATTCGCGATACTAGTTAGGTACCGGTGCTTTTTTTCAAATTTTACTTATATTAATCCCAATTTTTGGAAAATGCAACTCCTGCTAAAGTAGTCGTTGCATTTTCGTCATTGGGATTAATATTCGTAAAATTTATGTAAAAAAACACCGATACCTAACCTAGTATCACTTATGATATTATAATATAATATAATATAAGGGTAATATTACCCTTGACAATTTTTTATTATATTTACATTGCTTGTTTTAGATTTCTAGAAAATTTTAGCGTATTAAATAAATAGTTTTGAATAATGTCAAATAAACATCAATAATTTGTCGAATACTTAATTCTAATAAAAACGTTATTATTAAATATTTCGCCTACCATTTGTGATACCAAGTTTACATGTATTTAAGATTTAACCATATTTTAACCATTTTAAATATGTTTTTTTACTAACACGCAAGCAGAATTCAAATAAACAAATTTAATACACTTTCATCTTGCTCTTGTAGAGTTTTTTTTTGATGATAGATGGTATCTAGCCGATTTTTTTCTATCTAGCCGATAACATCATTTTTTCACTACCAGCCTAAAACCACATCTTTATTACTGTTCTTTTCATTGGTAGAAATATTATTTCTTACCTATGACGCCAGAGGTTCTAAAAATAATGAAATTGCACCATGGTTAATAATGAATTTTTATTCAGCTGTTTTGGCATCTGACGTTTCACTTAATTATTAAATCACATTGCTATTTACAATTGTCTTTAGGCACCAAATTAATTTATTGCATGATAAATTAAAAAATATTAACTAAATTAGTACCTATAAAACATGTTTTACAAAATACACTTCGAAAAGTGAAAATCATTATTTATTTATTTAGTTTATTTAGTTTATTTCTGCAATGTAATACATAAGCATGGGGAGCCCCAAATAAGCTTTTAGCTTGTGGTCCATCATATTCAACCATAGATTATACAACCCATATATTACCGTAAGGATCATAGATTACTAAAGGTACAACCCCCATATATTGATTTTTGAGGCAATAGATTCTCCCTCAAAGTTTTCGCCTGTCCCCTTATTTCTGGGGGACTACCAGAATCATCACTTTGCATTTCACTTTCCATTTTTATATATTTTATTACACTTAAAACGGAAACACTTTCTAACTAAATAATTTTAGCAGATCACCAGAAAATTTCTGCCAGAAATGTCAAGTTATTCATTTAGCTTAACATTTTAGATCGCGTCTTGCGGGCTTCGCGCTAGCGCGCTCATCCCGCAACTTGAGGCAGGTCAAAAATGTTAAACTTCTCTCACTTGGTAAATAATGTACTATTTTCCTTTAATTGTTCTAATTTTGCTGTTTCATACTCAAACTTCTGCGGATAAAGTAAAAACTTATGGTCCTTTTTCCAAATAGGCAGACAGTCTGTCTCTTTCTAGGTAATTTAAGTAAGACATTGATACAATTATATGAACCAAAAGATTGAAAGACGTTTATAAAAATTATTTGATATCTGTCAAATAATTGACAAATGTAAAAAATCAATAATAAATATTTCACCTACCACTTTTTCTGATAGCAAGTGTACCTACGTGCTTATTAGGGTGTAGTGTAATTTATATGGGTACTTCTATGAAAGTCGGGTAACTTTTCAGATGAATTTGAGTCACATGGTTTTTATTTTTAATTATGTTCTTTCATAAAAATTTTAATGGTAAACGAGTTGGTTATAATGTATTGAAAAGAAACAGATACTTAAGTGATTTTTTTTGCCACGCGATGAAATTTTTTTTTTTTTTCGGTAAATTTATTTCGCTCATATTTTCCAAATTATGTTAATTTTTAACGTCACTTTATACTTGATACTCCCTCTCCCCTGCGCTATTTTTTGTCACTCGACCTCCGATCCCCTTCCTTCCTAGAGCGATAACATAATTGGTGAACAGCTCGTAAGAAAATAACTAATAGTACTAGTTTCATAACATTTTTAGCGCACGAGTACAAGTTTAGTAAACGAGCTGCTTGCGGCAGGTTTTCTAAAGTACTAGTGCTCTAAAAACGTGTTATGAAACTAGTGCTTTATACAATTTTTTCTATTTTGCTCTAAAATTTAAAAAACTTACATTTAAATTGATGACTGATTTAGGGATTTTTGTTTTGGGCTGGCATTACAGTTTACACTATGTTTAAAATTCTAAGAACAAATGATATTTTGATATATTTTACAGCCATCTCTTCTTTTTTCACTGCAATTAACCAGTCCACAATTTTAACACGGTAAAAAATAACCCAAACACAAAATTTTGTAAAAAATTAAATTTTAAATCGACATTGACATTTGCACGCAAAACGTCAAGAGATAGGCTTTTGCATGTTGCCAACCCAACAGAAAAAAAGTAGAGACCTCTTATGGGCCTATAAGAACAAGCAAAATGCGTGTGATTATGAGATTATAAGAGTCGCAAAATAGAAAAATATTTTAAAGATATATTTTTGGGTTTGTCTTAATTTGTTTTCTTTTTTCTTTTTCAGGTGAGTGTACAACAATATAAATCTATTATGACGGTAAGGATTTATTATTTTTTATTATGAAAAAAGAATAATATTTAAATACAATATTTATTTTTAGTAAATTGCAAAGTAACAAAACATATATTTATAAAAAAGTTTAATTTGTGAAAAATTTATAATTTTATGTGATGTTGCTTACGTTACATTTTATGCCCAAGATTTTGACTTAAGTACATGTATCTTTAAATTTCTGTTCTATTCCAGAATATATATTTTTTTTAAACTAAAAGTACATTTGAAAATGTTTTAAAAGTCAGGCTATCATGTTTTAAATCTATATAAATTTCTGAATTGTGAATTAAAAAATGAAATATCCGTTGCTTATGTTACAAGGAAATTCGTTGCTTACGTTACATTAAAGGTATGTTGATAATGTATTGCAAATCCAAGAGTGTACTTCGAATCACCGGCGGACTGGCAAGGCTGCTGGGCCACAGAAGCGGCCTGGGCCCCACCTGAAATTTACTACGGGCCCAACATGTCAAAATGACTTTTTTGGAACAGGAGGTTGTAGAAACCTGGATTTCGGTATATGGGGATACAAATAACATACAACAAAATCAAAAAACAAAATAGCGGACCTGTCAAAATAACATTAATTGAACGGGAGGTCGTAGAAACTTGAAATTCGGTATGATTCAAATGATTAGCCTCAATTCAAAAATAATATAAATCTATCAAATACTTTTTGATATATTTCGATTTGATCGAGTACTTTATGTTATACTTTTATATGATATTTTTTTAGCTTAGTTTACCGATGAAATACAATAAATTTACACAGTATCTACTAAATAAATAGGCCTGTGGCAATCGTCATACCTTCATCTCAAATTTTATTGATGTATATTTAATATTCAAAAGGATAAATACGATTTTCATATTTATTTATATTTCCGAGATCCAGTTTTTATTTTAAAGGTTACAGGGGAAAAGATCAAAGTTATTTTTTTTAATGAGAAATGGCAATGAAGAAAACACATCGTTCGCCAACCTTTGGCGAAGGCACAATTGGATAATGATCAAATACGGTTGAACAAAATTGAAAAAATATAAAGCTAGTTTTTTGGGATGGTTTGCTTTTATGAAAGAGTAATAGAAGCATTCTTAGACTAATATGTATTTAAACCCTTTAGCAAATCGCAGTATAAATAAAAAAGTAAGAATTTTTTTTTGCAAATAGAAATAAACATGATAACAGAGGACACGATTTATGTTTAGCCAGTGCGATTTTCTAGTGAATGATTAGTTATTTATGGTACTAGTGGGTAAAGTAAGAAATTGCCCATGAGAAAATTAACCTGCGAGGCGTCAGCCAAGCAGGTTAATTTTCGCTTTACTAGAGTGCCATACAAGGTTTTATCCAATAAATAGCTTAAGAATTCATATTTTTATTAAAAATTTTAATGACATTTACAAGAAAATAATTTGACAAGTGACAGTTGAGTGGGTAAAATAAATAATTATCCACTCAGGGCCACTTGCACCAACTTTTGGTACGGGATTATCTCAGCCAAACCGAGTTTAAGTTAAAAATGCTGCGTTCTGATTGGTCGGCCGTCAATTTAATCCAAGTTTAAAGTTAAACCATCATTGGTGCAAGTGGCCCTCAATAAAGTAAAAGCCACGCGGGGGTTATTATTGAGTTAATCTTATTTGGGGCTCTCCATGGATCTGTATTATTGCTGCAGTGAATAAATAAATAAATAAATAATAAATCTATATAAAATAAAGCTGGTAATTGTCTCATTATCTGTATGTATTGGATAAAGAATTTTACTCACCTCTAAATTTTAAGACACTCACTGCAGCTAGAGTCTTCCAGATTAGTTTGCCATATAAATGCGAATGAAAACTGTCATAACTAATTTAATAAAATTTGATAGAAGTCCAAACCTACTTGATAAAGATGTGTTACTATACCAAGAGTGTAACTAAAAACTCAGAGACAAAGCATTTTAGGCAATATGACTGCGTATAGCCAGCTCACCTTTTTTTCACCCTGTATAAAGTACGACTTCGAGTGCTCGCGAGCGTTCTTTGCACCTTACTTTAATCTTATGATACAAAAAAAAAGTCGTATAATACATTTTAAAAGATTGATAGATATTATTATTATATCTGCAAAATTGCCGCCGTTTCCAATAAAAAAGTCGATTTTCTCAAAATCGACACTCCCAAGCAACAAGGACGTAACCCAAGTTAGACCCATTTTGAGTTATACTCATAGGTAAACGCCTTGAAAAAAGACACACATGGTGGTACTACTCAGATTTCTCCATAGGCCATTTTAACCAAAATTTTACCTAAAAACACTAAAGTAAAAAATTTTAAACTTGAATATTATCAGAAGCAAACAATAAATAAACAATAAATACTTATACAGTTAAATAGAGAATTTTATAAGCTATCAAATGACGTATCGCATGTTTTTTTTTCCACTTCAATCATTTACCCACCCTTAAATAAGAAAAAAAAATATTTTAGAAATTTAGCTGTCGTGAAAAATGAGAATATATGAGTTACGGCTTTGTTGCTTGGGGGTATCGAAATAACAAAAATGCAAATACGACATTTTTGATTAGAACGGCAGTATTAGTCTTTCAATTTCGTATCCTGATTTTTTTTATTTTTACCCTGTAGTATTTTCTCAATTTTCTCTTTTTTTGTTCAATGCAAAATTTGTTTACCAATATTTTATTTTCAAATCATATTATAACCTAAAGATATATTTATCTTAAATATGAAAAAAAAAATAAATTGAAAATAAATTGCTTTTTACAAAAATATTGATGAGACTTCGCTGTATTAAAATGGATAAAATTAAATTTTGAATAAAAATAATCTTATTTAGGAGAATTTTCTTTGAGTATTAAGATAAGTAGGTTAAAAGAAATATTTCTTAATTTATATAAGTATACTTACATACAGGGTAGTCCAATAATTATGACAATCCTAAATTATTTAATATCTGCTAGATAAACAGGGTTATTCAGAAATAGGTTCATTAATTTTAAGGGGTGATTCTACATCGGAAAATACGAAAAAAAAATCCTATAAACATATGTCGAAAAATGCGTCGTAAGGGAGCTAAGCCCCTTTGAAAGTGGCAAAAAAATTCTGTTTTTATTTAATAACTTAGCAACGAGGTTTTGTAGGGAACTAATCTTAATAAGGCCCTTTTTTGTATATTATTTTCATGTACTTATTTTAACCAGTGGTGTCCAAACGGGGTGGCCTTTTTATGCCAAACTAATTTGTGTGTAACTTATTTGTAATTTTATTTTTGAAATATGATTCCTGAGGTCAAAATACATGAAAGGGTACTCTTGTTGTAATACTGTAGGACTAATCGTTTTCGAGAGAAATTTATTTGAAGGTGAAATTTCACGGTTCGAGGAAGAAAAATTAAATACTAATATATTTAAAACCAAAATTTCAATGATACAGGTTTATTCCAGTGAAGTACTTGTGCACTAAAAACGTGTTTTAAAACGAGTGCTTTATACTATTTTTTCTATTTTGCTTTAAAATTAAAAAAAAAAACTTTCATTTAAATTGATGACCGATTTAGGGATTTTTGTTTTGGGTGGCATTACAATTTTCGCAATGTTTGAAATTCATAGAACAACCGATATTTTGATATATTTTATAGCTCTTCTCTTTTTCACTGCAAGTAACCAAGTCACAATTTTAACTCTGTAAAAATTAACTTAAACACAATTTCGTTAAAACTAAACTTAAAAGCTGTGTTGACATTTGCACGGAAAACCCCAAGCGATATTTTTTTGTCCTGTCTTGCCAACCCAAAAGAAAAAAAAGTACTAACCTCTTATAGGCATATAAGAATACGCAAAATGCTTCTGATTGTGAGCTTATAAGGGTCGCAAAATAGAAAAATTTATTTCTGACATTTGTACAATTCCTTGATCCAAGGAACCAATTAAATACTTAGTTGATAACATTGCAATGCAACCTTGCAGCTGCCTTCCAGAAACGTAACTTATGTTACTGAAATCTTACAGGAAGGTATAGCCGTCGCAATTACTATAAACTATTATGCCTCTTACTTGCTCGCATCCAGCCTTACGAAGGTTCAGGGTAAAGTTGAGAGGACATTCGTCTATAGTGAAAATTATTACTATAACAAATGTAATGTTTCATATATAAACTTTCAATTTGCTTGAAAGTTTTCCGGAAGATAAGTTATGAAATGTTATGAAAATGGAAGGTAACTGGAACCTTTGATGCTGACGGGGTGTGGACAGCACCTTAATTTTAGTAATTAATTAATTAATTACTAATTAATTAAGACGGCTAACTATTTTTTTCTCTTTTTAGATTTTAAGCTTTCACGGCCATTAAGATATAAAGAACTTTCACTTTCGGGTTTAGACCGTGTTAATGGATTTTCACTTTCCGACGTTTCGTCTCTTACTACTAGAGACATCTTCAGGGATTAATCTGAAACTAAGTTTCGAATCAACTTGTGTCACTATTTATGACGAGTTGTGGTTATTCACCGTGACGAGGTTTTTCCTATCAAAGACTTCCATATTGCAGGTAAGTGGTAACCAGTGTCCCGATTGATATTGTTAGGATGCTTGATGATTTCTATCGATTCCCGTATCTTCCTTGGCATTTTTCTGTTTTCTGTTAATATTTGTTTTGTTTCAGACAAATTGATTTTATGACCTGTTTCATGTACATGTTCGGCTACTGCCGATAAGGAAATTTGTTTCTTTCTTATATTGCGCTCATGCTCTTGAAGTCTTGTAGAAATTTTTCTCTTAGTTTCACCTATGTAAACCGTACCACAGGAGCAGGGTATTTTATATACGCCTTCTGAACTCAGGGGTATTTTGTCTTTTGTTGAAGTCTAACATTGACCTAATTTTTGGTTGGACCGAAATATAGGCTTAATATTTGACTTTTTCAAAAGTTTACCTATTTTATCCGTGATACCGCTTACATAGGGAAGTATAACTTGTGTCTGTCTGTCATTGTCACTATTGTCCTGTTGTTTGGGTCTGGGATTTCTGTATTTGTATATATACCAAAAAAGACATTAATAAGACCATATACAAATACAGAAATCCCAGACCCAAACAACAGGACAATAGTGACAATGACAGACAGACACAAGTTATACTTCCCTATGTAAGCGGTATCACGGATAAAATAGGTAAACTTTTGAAGAAGTCAAATATTAAGCCTATATTTCGGTCCAACCAAAAATTAGGTCAATGTTAGACTTCAACAAAAGACAAAATACCCCTGAGTTCAGAAGGCGTATATAAAATACCCTGCTCCTGTGGTACGGTTTACATAGGTGAAACTAAGAGAAAAATTTCTACAAGACTTCAAGAGCATGAGCGCAATATAAGAAAGAAACAAATTTCCTTATCGGCAGTAGCCGAACATGTACATGAAACAGGTCATAAAATCAATTTGTCTGAAACAAAACAAATATTAACAGAAAACAGAAAAATGCCAAGGAAGATACGGGAATCGATAGAAATCATCAAGCATCCTAACAATATCAATCGGGACACTGGTTACCACTTACCTGCAATATGGAAGTCTTTGATAGGAAAAACCTCGTCACGGGTGAATAACCACAACTCGTCATAAATAGTGACACAAGTTGATTCGAAATTTAGTTTCAGATTAATCCCTGAAGATGTCTCTAGTAGTGAGAGACGAAACGTCGGAAAGTGAAAATCCATTAACACGGTCTAAACCCGAAAGTGAGAGTTCTTTATATTTTTTTCTCGACGGCTTGGAATTCGGGATTCAAAACTACACAAGAAAATGTGAAAACCTGCGTAGTCCCAAAAAAAAAGTTGAAATTTGTAAGCTAGAGTAATTTGATAATGATGTAGTAATGTTATATTGTACAAAATAACGGTAAAGGTAAATTGTTTGTGATTTAGAACGTAAATACGTTAAGCTTTTCGGATAATCTTCAAGTTAATTAGATACAATCTTTCTGCTTTGATCGTTGACTTATGTCAAGATAAGCTTATCTTATCCATCTCATGTAACTAGTTTATCCGAGAAATTTAAATTGATTCCAAGTATCAGCGCAAAATAATGTACATTTTAAATACAAGCTTATTATAGTTAAACGGATTTACGAGGAAAATTAATTTAGAAAGCTTTTGTAGTTTGTTATTGAATGATTAATAATATAATCTATAAAGAAAATTTAAATATAAGCTATAAAGAGGATTTGAAATGACGATATATTAACTCTCTTTTTGCGCAGCGTTCTAATTTTATATTTTGGTAAATACCAGAATGTAAAACTACACTTGAAAGCAATAATAAAGATCCACCTAAAAAATTTTTTGGTAAAAAGAAAATTTTAATGTATTTTTTATTTATATTATTTTTTATTTTTCGTTTCCGCAAGAATAAATTAACAAGGGGCTGACAATCTTTTGTACAAGCCAAAGAAACTCAGCAGGAACTCTGGAGGAACTCTGAAGAACTCTGGAGGAACTCCGAGGAACTCTGAGGAACTCTGGAGGAACTCCGAAGGAACTCAGAGGAACTCTGAGGAACTCTTTGCAAAAAGGAACTCTTTTGTACAAATTTCAGACGTGGTCAGAAACAATTATTATTTATTACCCATGTGGATTAACGTTTTTATTTTCTTTATTTTCAAACTAGATGAGCCGTTACAAACACCTTATCAAAATATCCTACCTATGGGCGCAATTTTTTTTGCAGGGGCGCCATGTTTGGTAGAAACCATCAGGGACAAAGCCTCTTTCTTGAAGGTAATTTTGCGCCCATTTTTGTTTAAAGGGGCGACAAGTTTGTGGTCGTAATCGTCAGGGACAAAGCTTTTTTTCATGAAGGTAATTTTGGGGCGCCAATTTTTGTTTTGAAGGGGTAGAAACCGTTATCAGGGTAAAAGCTTTTTTTCTTTAAATTTGGGGCGCCAAGTTTGGTAGTAACCGTCAGGGACACAAAGCTTTTTTTCATGAAGGTATTTTTGGGGGGCCAACTTCTTTTTTTGTAGGGGCGCCAAGTTTTGGTTGAAACTGTCAGGGACAAAGCTTTTTTTCATGAAGGTATTTTTTTGGGCGCCAATTTCTTTTTTTAGTAGGGGCGCCAAGTTTTGGTTGAAACCGTCACGGACAAAGCTTTTTTTTTTGAGGGTGCCTTATTGGCAGAAGTGCTTGTATAGTGGTAATTTCTACGGCTTATTTGCCAAAAATTACCCTTCCAGAGAGGAACTCTGAAGGAACACAGGAGAAACTCGGAGGAACTCCCAAGAAACTTATGGGAGATTTAGCTCAGTGGTCAATAGCATCGATATAGCCTGACACTGATCTAATGATCGTGAGTTCAAACCTCACTGGCGCCGATTGCCTTTTTCAGTTAATTAATAATTGAAATTTGGCGAAGGCGTACTCCCTAGATATATTGGTTCGAAAGTCAATTAAAGCCGGTGGTTCCCTCTACTACTAGCCCACACAAGTCCTGGACTTAGGGGATGCTTAATTAAGTAGAATAGTACGAGGTTAAAAACAAACATAAAAAACATAAAAAACAAACATAAACTCGGAGTAACTCCGAAGAACTTGGAGGAACTCGGACGAACTCTGGAGGAACTCCGAGGAACTCCCAAGGAACTCTGAGGAACTCTTTGCAAAAAGGAACTCTTTTGTACAAATTTCAGATGCGGTCAGCCCCTCGAAAATTAATAAAAAAAATTGTTGGAAAAAGATTTTGTTTTTATTTATTTTTTTAAGCATATGGGTTAAGGCAATATAATTTACTGTGAATATTATACAGAGCGGTCCAAAAGTCACCCCCCCCCCTCTTAACTTAAAGTTAAGAGGGGGGGGTGACTTTTGGACCGCACTGTATACTGGAATGCGTAGGATTAAATCGCCGGCTTACAAGTAAAAGGCACTAAGTCACTTTTTTGCAAAAATGGGATTTTTATGGTACTGTAATTAATTTTTGATGATCTATGTACAGGTAAACCGAACTAACTTCTAGGTGGACTGCCAAGAGAGTAACCCACTATACAAAACGCACCAGTTTGATTTTGAAAAAAATTTTATCTGGCAATAGGCACTAAGTGACTTAGTGGACGTAGTGCGTTTTACTTGTAGATTACTTCAAATATTTCTGCACTAAGCGACTTAGTGTTTGTTTGGCGAAACGTGCATTTTTGTAACAATTATTACAAAAATTAAAAAACAGCAGTGAAAGTTAAATTTGTCAATATCTCAAAACCATGTTTTTGGACTCTTTACTTGTAAGCAGACGAAATATCCACACGGCCTGTTTTAAAATTACCGTATTCGGAAAAAAGTTACAATTTCTTTTAAAATTCTGGTACCGATAGCCGGTATACCGGTAACTAAATTGTAGGAAATATTTTTTATAGTGTATGCTGTAAAATGTTTAATTTAAAAATGTATTATTTCAATTTATTGATGCTTTGGTTATATAGTCAATAAAATAAAATTGCAAAACATCAAATACGTAGCCCATCAAAAGTGATTGAGATTCGCTATAATATTCGCTATTTGTAATTAAAACAGATTAAAATTTAATTAATTTTGACTTTCTAATTGCCTGTTATTCCAAATTTATTAAATGCAGTAAACGAAGATCTGTTGTTTGATTTATACAAATATTTTTAAAAATACACACAACTAGCTGCGGTACCCGTTCTTCGCAACGTTTGGATTTACCATTTGATGCACCACATATATTTTCTTTATTTCTACGATCTCCTTTGGAACTATTGCACAGTGAGCCAGAAATAAAAATAATAAAAAAAAACTCTGAATTGTTGTGTACTTTTTCGATACCGCTGATTTCAAATATCATAGTAAAAATCTGAAAAAAAAATCCACGTCACTAGGGTGGATCGTATTTAATTTTATATTTTTGATTTTGCTGAAATTTAATACTGTTACTTCATTTAAGTTCCTTTATATGAATCAATACCTAAAACTTTAAAATTCAATATAATGAAAAAGTTAAGGTGGTTTGACTTTTGAGATGTTGCCGTAACTGATCTAAATTAAGCTTGATAATTAAGGTTATATTATTTATTACTAACATCTGTTCATAATTAAGCCCCTGAATATGATAAAGCCCATACCAAATAAAAAAATAAAAAAATAGTAGTTTCAAGGTCATGCGCCATATTGAGACTAATTTTCTCGATAAAATTAGTTGCTTGTTTTATCGCTTTGTATGCTGAAAATATGTTTTACTCTAGAACCAATGAGACAGTTTAACTTGAAAACAGGAGAAAAAAGGAGAAAAAAATAGTAACTGTCATTAAAAAATAAATACTTAAGATCGCCCGGGTTTTTCTTATGTGCTTTTTTCCTAATATACGGTACTATCAAGATATAAAAAAAAGTTACCCGAAATGGCACGTTTTTGAAATAGAAGCGGTATAGCATCATAAAGAATCTTACTTGAGCCGGACAGAATTTTCATAATTTAATTTTTGGCCACTTCCTAAATCTCTTAGTGCATTCAAAATTGTTTTTGTTTTTAATAATTAACGGTACGGTAACTACAAATTTTAATTGAAATTTTTTTTCCGTGAAACAATAAAATTATTAACATTTGGCGACACCTATCGAAGTATGTATAACTAACTATATATAAGGTATTTTTTGCAGATTTTTTTAGGTATGTGTCAAATATCTATACAGGGTGACAATGTATGTTAGGATTTTTTTCTAATATTTAAGTATTTAATTTAATATTAAAGAGAATTCTACAGTTTGGGGAACGTTCAAGTATTACGTAACGCAAAATGTACCAAAATTCATACACTTCATACCTCGGTTCTAGCGTTAGGGAACGTTCAAGTATTACGTATCGCAAAATGTACCAAAATTCATACACTTCATACCTCGGTTCTCGCTTTATTCAAGGCTGTAAAGATTTCATATTTTGGCTACCCCCCTAACACACCCCCTATTAGGGGGTAGCCAAAATATAAAATCTATATAATCTATAATAACTCGAGAACCGGGGTATGAAGTGTATGAATTTTGATACAATTTGCGTTACGTGATACTTGAACGTTCCCTTATTACGATAAAATGTTTTTATCCAATACATACAGATAATAAAACAATTACCAGCTTTATTTTAAACAGATAAACTCAATAATAACCCCCGCGTGGCTTTTACTTTATTGAGTGATAATTATCTATTTTACCCACTCAACTGTCACTTGTCAAATTATTTTCTTGTAAATGTCATTAAAAATTTTAATAAAAATATGAATTCCTAAGCTATTTATTGGATAAAACCTTGTATGGCAATCATGGGTAAACCGATATTGCCCTCTCGAAAATTAACCTGCTTGGCTGACGCCTCGCAGGTTAATTTTCTCATGGGCAATATCTTACTTTACCCACTAGTACCATAAATAACTATTATCAAGATCATCTTTAGGTTTGTTCTGTCGTTAGTACGTATGACCATTTCCGTGTATTATCGTTGTGCTCACCTGCATGATAATTTGGAAGCCGCCACTGATGCAACTAGGGTTGGTGGGGCCGGTGAGTCTCATGTCGGTTAAGCTGGGCCACAAAACGATTACGGGTGGCAACACCCATTATTAAAATTAGAGACCTACGTGCACTGATAGAAACTTCCTAAAATAGTACAACCAAACGTTGTTGTAACAACCTTTGAGGTATATAATACCATTTTTACGATTTTTCTAAAACATTATAATCAGTCTTAATGTTCCAACACCGTACCTATCACCGTACCAATTATGGTTTAAACTCTCCACTGGATAGAATCATGAGATTGGCTAATGACCTGAACACACTAGATCTCTTTTCCTCCTCTCTAGATTCGTTTAAATCTTACCTCATTAATAAATAATTCAATTTACGTTCTTTTTTTTCTCTTTTACTATACTTTAAATCTTAACTAAATTCTAGGTACATTTGTAATATTTTAGCGTAATTAGGTTATTAATACCTATGTATTGTATTTCTTATTTTTATAGTGGGGTTTTCCCGTAAATAAATAAATATAAATAAATTATAAAGTTATATTTAATAAATACACTATTAAAATTGTAGATTCATATTATGTAATAATACAACAATGTTGTTGTCACTATAATAGTTTTTTGAGGAAGGATGATTAATTTAGATGGCGACAATCAGCTGATTCTGATAAATGTTTTACCAAAATATTGAAAGTAGGCGTTTTGGGCTTAAGTATAAGTATACACAACGATAAGCATATACATATACATGTAATTACATGTGATATGTAGTTGCTATGTGCACATTAATGTAATTAATATGTGAATTTAAATTACATTACACCAAATTTTCAAACTCTATAGAGAGACGACGTCCACCAGGCTCTGCTAGCCAGCCGGATGGACTGGTCCAGTAAATTGCCTGCGTTTCGAAGCGAGGATCATGTCATAACTTTTAAAAAACTTTTATCTTCAAAACATTTAACTTTTTCGTACTTTTCCTTGTCCAGAGTTCTGGGCTCAAAATGTTTTAATAAATTTAAATTTGTTAAGTTTAAGATTTTTTTTTCAAATATTTTTAGTTTTTTTAAAAAATAATTAAGAAAAAAATAATATTTAGTTTTTTTATACAGCTGGCGCACAGTAGGAATATTCAAGGTTTTTTTATTTCAAAATTCCAGAAGATAGTCAATTTTGAATCGATCTTCCTATTTTTTTTTTAATAACTTTTTAAGACTTGGACTTTCATAACCTACTACTACTAATTTGATTTGAGGTATAATAATTGAGTGGTGAGAGGTTAAGTTGTCAGATTACAATTTTTTTCATTTATTAAAATGGCGCATCCAATATGGCGCCAAAATTTTAAAAATGGCGCGCGCCATATTAAATCGGTCATTTTAATTTTCAATTCTTAACATCGGATTAGGTTACAACGACCTTAAAAATACTTTTCGGCAAACAATATTGAAAGTTTTAAAATTTCGACGCCATATTGGATGCGCCATTTTAATTTTTAATTTTTTAGCAACCTCAAAAACCCTAAATATTCTTCTCTGAAATAAATGAAAAAATTGTAATCTGACAACTTAACCTCTCACCACTCAATTTTTATGCCTCAAATTAAATTTGTAGTAGTAATTTATGATAGTCCAAGTCTTAACAAGTTCTTAAAAAAAATAGGAAGATGGATTCAATATTTTGAAATAAAAAACCTTGAAAATTCCTACTGTGTGCAGTTTTAATTATTTTATTAATTTTTGTAAGCAAAATTATTAAAATCAACCTAAAAAATATAAAATTGGAGACTTTGGGAGGGGCCTACAGCCCGCCAGTCCCCCTGTGTTAAATACTTTAATTACCACCTAATTTAAAAAAACGTATATCAAATAAATATTTTTGGGACTTCGGGATCACGGGACTGGTCTCGAGACTTGCATGCCCTTATTTTAACGCTATATTTATTTTAGATTTATCATCCCTCTTTCGTCTACTGGTGTGACATCAGTTTTAGATAGTCCCGTTTACGGGGGCACCCCATTTCAAATTCAAAAATTTTCGTTTTTCGGCCCAGTCCACCGGTGAATCTCATGTCTGTGTCGCCAGTCTGGGCCAGCTTCTGGGACTCCCCGCCCCCGCATATTGATTCTACAGTTTCTATATCAAACTGCACCTGAAGCTATGCAACACGATTTTTTAATATTTCTCAAAATAGTTTTCTACAAATATTTACTACAAAAATTTATTTACTACTAACGTCTTGTTTACTCTCTCTCTCTCTCTCTCTCTCTCTTTTCTTCCGAATAATTAACCAGGATTTCTCTATATAATCATGAGGTTTCCAGTGCGCAAGTACTAATCGGATATGTATCCTGACTTGCGCACTATCACTGATCAACATTAATCGGAATAAATTCAGTTATGACTCATCAACGTTGAAAATAAACACAGAAACATAGGCTTACGGAATAATTTTGCCGAATTATGAGGGAAATTCTTATAAAAGTCACTAAATCGAAACATTTGACGACTAATTTGTTACACACAACAATATTGAATATACATATTAACTATAAATATGTAAATATATCGGTGTTTTTCGAAGAAAATAAAAATGTAAATATTTAAAACCTCGCGTCAACGATAGAATCGACGCGGTGCCTATGCGAGCACTCGAAATTCGCCGATGACTGCTGATAAAGTACTACTGTAGTAATATAAAAAGTTATCATTAAAAACACACAAAAAAATTATCTTGAAACGTCCATTATTATTCACTTAAAATTCAACAGTTCACACGATTAATAACCATACCTATGGTTGACTTTAACTTGCACTTAAAACATTAATACACAAATTCTCTAGGCTAATCATAGAATATTGCAAACCAAAAATACACGAGGCACATCATAAAAGATGGCTTAGCACGATGCTGACGCTTGATCGCCTAGTGAACGTCTTGTTTACATCGGCCTCGTTCCCCAAAATGCCAACTCGGCAAACCAAAAAATTATCAAACACACACAGATATGAAGTAATTATGATAAATTATCATTGATTATTGTATTAGATACTTGTTGCAAAAGAGGTGGATGTGCCAATTATTGCCATGTTAAGAGATTTTATTTTTTACTGCATTCAAATTTATTTATAATCACCTGAAACTTTACTACAATACAATATAGTATATTACATGTGTGGAAAGTGACATATTTCACGCGAGTGGGAAGGTTTACTAAGGAGCCGCCAGGAAAGTGAGAAAACCCCACGAGTGTATGAAATTAACTTTCCAACGAGATATGTACACTATTTTCCCTACGATCCCAAAAAAATATGAAGTTTCTTATTTTAAAATTTTCTAATTTTAATTAGTTTTTAAGAAAAGCAAAGCACAAAATAATTTTTATTTTTTATATTTAATACAATACATAGCTGTTTAATGGGTTGCCTATTCCTAAATAAATGCAAACTTGAGTTTGCTTATTAAATAAGATTTCTGTGGTTATGCTGCCATATAAGACAGTAAAATTGTACTGTTTTACATTTCATAAGAAAATTACTGTGTATTTTGATGTTTTTTATGCAATGTAAGGTAACTAAATAAAAAATTAAGTAAGATCTAGACTGTCTAGACTAGACAGTAATGGTCAAAATAGTAACGTTGTAACTATAGTTTCTATTTTTGACATGAAAAACAGAAATATTTAGATTAAAACACTTAAAAGATATAAAAGGCTGTGGTGAAAGGTGGAAAATGGTTAATAAAACAAGGTGAATAAAATTCGAAGAATCTACGAGGTAAATATCTAAATAAAATTAAACAAACCTCCATACATAAATATCACACGGGTGTGATATAAAAATATCAAACGAGTGCGATATGAGGCGTTTTCTAAAGAACAAAAGAGTGTTCTAAATGTCATTTTCTTAGAGGATCGTAGGAAAAACATATTTTTATTTTAATGGGTAAAAAATAAACAAAGTGCAGAAGCTTAAAAAAAATTTCATTGCTTTTTAAAAAAGATTGCATACTTACAATATTAGGAACCCATGTCCCAAGTACTGCCAGGGTACTGGCAATAATAGTAAAGAACAAACTAACAAAAAATTAATAAACTAATAAGAAAATATTGTGGCACAATAACAATTTCAGCTGTTTTAAGGTACAGTTTAGACACTTAAATACTAATTTGTCGTTTTTAGTAAGCCCACGTACTCTTCATATACGTATCGATTACAATCTCATATCGGCCTGGCGATTCTTTTCAAATAAAAAGCAGAACCAAGATTCAGGACCCTCTGATTTCTTCGTTACTTTCTTTTTTTTTGTGGTTTTCTTTTTGTCATTTTATTGTTGTCAACTACTTTGTCTACAATGTCAAAAAATACCTTTTCGCTTCTTTATTGAGTGAAATACAATATGGGCCAAAAAAGTGCATTTGTGTGCCTGTGTAGCAAACTGTCATGTTTGCCTTCATTTAGAACAAGCATATAGGCAACCCATTAAACAGCTATAATAAACTAATAACTATAATAAACTAAGAAAACTAAAGATGAAAATCATATTTCCTGTTTGACATACATATATAAATTTGTATGGTATTTTTATTTTGTGCTTTGCTTTTCTTAAAAATTAATAAAATTTAGAAAATTTTAAAATAAGAAACTTTATATTTTTTCGGGATCGTAGGAAAAATAGTGTACATAACTCGTTGGGAAGTGTATTTCATAAACTTGTGGGGTTTCCTCACTTGCCTGTCGACTTGTTTATAAACCTTCCAACTCGCGTGAAATAAGTCATTTTCCACACTAGTTATGTAATATACTATTTCCGTGTAGCTTAATATTATTTGTTCTATTTTGCGACTCTTAAAGGCTCATAATCACACGCATTTTGCGTGTTCTTATAGGCCCATAAGAGGTCTCTACTTTTTTTTCTGTTGGGTTGGCAGCATACAAAAGCCTATCTCTTGACGTTTTGCGTGCAAATGTCAATGTCGATTTAAAGTTTAATTTTTTACAAAATTTTGTGTTTACCGTGTTAAAATTGTGGACTAGTTAATTGCAGTGAGAAAAGAGATGACTGTAAAATATATCAAAATAGCATTTGTTCTTAGAATTTTAAACATAGTGTAAACTGTAATGCCAACCCAAAACAAAAATCCCTAAATCAGTCATCAATTTAAATGTAAGTTTTTTAAATTTTAGAGCAAAATAGAAAAAATTGTATAAAGCACTCGTTTCATAAGGGGATGTTCATATATTACGTAACGCAACTTTTCAAAAAAATTGACTCCCCCTCCCCCCTGTGTAACAAACTGTCACATTTGTCAGTTTGGTTTCCTGTGTTAGTGCGTGACAAGACAGCGCTCGAAGACGTCCAGCGGAGATTCACCCGATATTCATATGGAAAAAATCGCCCTTCGTATGAACACCGCCTAAGACTCCATAAGCTTCCATCAATAAACGATCGTCATTTGCGGGGCGATATGATCTGCACCTTCAACTCAATTAATATTCAGTCCTCTTTAACCCACCTGTTCAAACTAGCAGAGGATGATCGACTTCGTGGCCACTCCAAGAAGCTAAAGAGACCTACCTTTAGAACCACGTACAAAGAATTCACCCTGCCTGTCTGTGTGTTCCACAAATGGAACTCACTTCCTGAAGTAGTTGTGTCTGCCAGTAACTCCAACACTTTTAAAATCAGATATGATAATTTCGTATTGTAAAATTAGGTCAAATGAGTATTATAGGTTTTAAACCTTTACTCATATTTTTTCGTAATAATAATAATAATAATAATAATAATTTATCAACCCCCCCCCCTGTGTAACGCGTAACAATATAAAAATTTTGTTTCGCAATAAATTTAACTGTATTCTCACTATTGATTCATTTTTCTCGACAAAACAAACATGAACCTAAAATATAGTATAACATAACCTTAAAAAAAAATTAAACGAAAAAATCACTCACACTTTAAAAAAATATTCATAATCAATATCACACAGGGAAAAAATTCTAGGTACCTCTTTTTACACTGTGTGTCACATATAACACGTATATTGTTTATGCACAGGTACACAAAATAGTACACACATTAGTGTTCTGTGAGTACAAATTCCGCGCGAAAATGTATCATCGCCGATGATTCATCGGCAAGATCACGCAAGAACAGGGCCGTAAGATTTTTTTTTAATATCAATGTCAACAGTTTTTTTACTGATTACAATGTTATTTAAATATGCATAGCTTCGTCAATTTCTGTGTGAAAAAGCGAATTATGGGCCACTAAATAGTAATTTATGTTGAAATAAAAATACATCTGCCAAGCTTAGGAAATAAACATTAAATTTAGTAAATTCCGTTACGTAACGTTTACCTAGACCCCCCTCCCCCCTGTCACAAACTGTAACAATTTCTCTGACCCCCCCCTAGGCACGTTACGTAATATATGGACAGCCCCTAACACGTTTTTAGAGCACTTGTACTTTAGAAAACTCGCCGCAAGCGGCTCGGTTTATAAACTTGTACTCGTGCGCTAAAAACGTATGTTTTGAAACTAGTACTTTAATATACTATTAAAACTTCATCATTAATTAAGCTAGAACGTTATTCAAAGATAGTGTCTATTTTATTTACTATAATAAGTTCGAAAAAGTATTAAATAAAATATGTGCATGTATGTTTTCCCTACGGTAAAATTTCATTACCAACCAAATGTTATTTACATTTTATAACATACTTTTCAGAAAATAAAATGCGAATATATACATATATATGTGTATGGATACACATGAAACAGAAAACACATGGGTAATAAAAAAGATTCATTAAAAAGTCGCAGTCTATTATTGTTTTAAATTTATATTCTACGCATTTTGTTGCCTGAAATAAAGTTTTTGCCACTCACTTTTTTAACTTATTTTTATATAAAAGTGAAAATATGTAGCTACATATTTTTATTTTTCATTTTAAACTTATAGTATACTATAGTCCGTCCAATTATGCAAGATAGTAGTGTAAAATTCCCGCCATTTCTAAGCTACATAATTGGTTAAAAACTCGTACCTTTTAACATATAAAATATTGTCACATTTTTTGTCTATGACAATGATTGACGGTCGTTAAAGCTAATAAAAGAAGAGAAAGTTACATAAAAAAATGGTCATACTTAACGTTATTTTGTATGGTATTGAAAAAGGTACTTTTTTGGTCTATTCTTCGTACACTCACACTAAATTAGCATATTCTACATATTGTACAAACGTAAATTATATTGAACACAAAGAAAACGTCAAATTTTTAGGTTACAACTTAAGGCCTATCCAGAGGCTCGCATAACAACCAGTAAAAGATACATGACGACACATCAAGCCAATCCTGTCATCGCATTCTTATGTACTATGCTTGTTATGCGAGTCTTTGGAACGGCCTTTCCAGGAAAACAGTACCAACATCTGTTAAATTTTTGATACACTACGATTTATGCATAATTATGCTATTTATGAACTCTGTGGTGTAAAACGGGCCGCGTCCCTTACTATCTTGAATAACTGGACGGAGTATAGTACTAAAAGTCGATTTATGCAATATTTTATAAAATTTAAGATTAAACGACTTACATATTTTCTCAATAACAAATTAATTAATTATATGTATTGAATTTGACAAATAAATAACCTTACTTTAAATATTAATTCTTACCTGTCAAACTAAATCAAACTATGTTGTAAAATGTACGATTTTAATGCCCACCTTGATAAAACCGATTAATGCTTTTTAAAAAATTTCGGCAGGGTTGTGTAATTTTTTGCAGTTTTGGCGAAGGCGCCACAAAGGCATTATAAAGTTTGTTGGCTGACCAAGAGTTTGGGTTTCTAAATGTTTCGTCTAGATTGTTTTTAGTGTTAGCTTAACATGTCAAACTATTTAGTCCTGTTATACACACGAATAACAAATATAAAATAAAGGTATAAAACTTGGTAAAAAAAAATTCTAAAACGATTTCAACATGGAGTTCCAAACCTTAAATTGAAATTTGCCGACTACTTAATTGTTCCTGAAAATTATCATCGGATAATTCGTTCTTGAGTTATCGTGGGGACAAAAAACGTCTCATCAGACGGACAGGGGACATTTTTAAAGTTATATTTTCATAAACGCACATTTGAATCCAATAATTTTTTTCTTGGCCGTTTTTTGGCGATATTTAAAAAATCGAAACCCGTCAGAAAAGAAGGATTCCTTGAACGCAGGACACATGTCTTTCGACAAGCCATGCTCTCTTGTTTCATTTTTGTAAATCAAAGTTAATGTCCTTAAATAAACAGCATGGGTTTTTGAATGAAGATCCGCGCTTTTTATTCAAGGACATTTGCTTTGGTTTAAAGAAATGCTAGAATTGATCCTAGATAATATGGCTTTGAATATATCTAAAGACACGTGTCCTTGGTTTAAGGAACCTTTTGTATGTTAAGTATAATAATAGCATGTCAAATAAATTTTCAGTTTGTCAATATTTCTACCCACGTCTAAGTTTATCTAAACGCGAATACTTTTTAAAAATAGACAAATTACCCTAAGAAATTTAATATGACGTCCATTTACTAAAACAAGGTGTTTGCAGTCTTTTGGTACATAATAAAGGGGAAACCATGAAAACCCAATATAGAAACATATGCCTAAAAATAACTTGGATATTATAAACTATTTTTTTGGAAAAAAAATGTATATAAACAAAAATAAAAGAAATTAATAAATTAAAAACTTACCTAAATTATTAAATAAACATTAAAACAAACAAATTAAACAAAAACATTACATCAACAAAAAGTCCAAAAAAATAGTTTATAATGTCCAAGTTATGTCCAAAAATTTTATAATTTTTATGTCTTTTTAGCCCTGAAGAAGCCTAAATATTAGGTGAAACGTTGGCATGATTATGTAATGCAATAAAGTTTTTTATTTGCTTAATTTCCGAGTGTTTATTACAAATAACCCTAAACATATAAATTTAATATTAAATGAGTAATAGCCTTTTAAAAGAAAAGTAACATTTTCGGTGACAAAATATTTCTTCCTGTTAATTGCATTTTTTTTTTGAAAACGATTGCTCCTCCAATGTTACATTATATGACATTTTTTTTGTATGCTTACTCAAGGAATCTATATTTTTTACAAAAGACCCAAAAAAAGTACCCAAAAAAAGTCTGGGGCAAAAATGTGTTAAGTCTGATGCATTTTTCCGTATAGGCACGCCTCTGGGTAGATTAACAAAAAAGATAAATTAACATAAATTAATTGCACTTTTTGATACTAGTATACATGCAAAACCTCGTCGCTCTAACTCAAAGGGTACCAGAGTTATATAACAAAAGACTGCAAACACTGTGCCTTTATCACCTTTATCACTACGCTTATCATCACCCTTATCTTGGGTAATTCATATGTTTTAACTCTAAACTTGGATTGGATTGACGGTCGATTAATTAAAGCCCAGAATTATTAAATTTATGAAATTCCTAAGTTCAAGATCCATTGTATTAAGTGGTAAAGGGTACAAAAGCCAAAATCTGGATAACAACGATTAATTTTTTATTCTTAAAACACCATGACGCGTTTCGACCGTTCGGTCATTTTAAAATGCTTACATATAAAAAACTACGTCAAAAACTCCATAGTTAACCAAAGAAAACAAAAATTTAACATTTAATTATGAAATATCAATTATTTATAATAAAAGTTTTCACTCACACATAACTCGTTAAAAGTTATTATTAGTAAATTGTGGGGAGGCATAGCGTAGTGGCTAGCGCGTATGCATAGCAAGTCTACTATCGTGAGTTCGATTCGCACTGGCGCCAATTTGC
Source organism: Brachypterus glaber (assembly GCA_958510825.1). Lineage (NCBI taxonomy): Eukaryota > Metazoa > Arthropoda > Insecta > Coleoptera > Kateretidae > Brachypterus > Brachypterus glaber. The sequence goes on along the minus strand of OY294047.1, from coordinate 6,802,229 downwards.
CTTTTTCAGTTAATTAATAATTGAAATTTGGCGAAGGCTATAAGTGAAACGGACACTCCCTAGAAACTGGTTCGAAAGTCAGTATAAGCCGGTGGTTCCCTCTACTACTAGCCCACACAAGTCCTGGACTTAGGGGATGCTTAATTAAGTAGAATAGTACGAGGTTAAAACAAACAAACAAACAAACAAATACACGTAAAGGTGATTCAATGCGAATACATATATAATTTACTAGATTTAACATGTAATTTTACGATTTCACATGTAATTTTACAATTTTACATGTAATTTTACAATTTTACATGTAATTTTACAATTTTAAATGTAATTTTAAAATTTTATATGCACATTACATGTAAAATTACATGCAAAACCTAGTAAATTTGTCAGAGTTCACTTTAAAAAATAAATATGTAAAATCAAGTAAAAGTTACGAGATTTTACATATAATTTTACGATTTTATATGAATATTACATATAAATTACATGTAATATTTATATAAAATTGTAAAATTTCGATTTTATATCAATATTACATTTAAATTACATGTAATATTCATATAAAATTGTAAAATTACATGTAAAATCTTGTAAATTTTACTTGTACCTGCATGGCAACACATTACATATAATTCTGTTTATTTTTTACAGTGTACCTCAGTATAAACATTTTATTGATAAGTTTAAATGTAGAGTTGAAATAAATAATGTGCTAAGTGCCAAAAAATTGTGAATTTGTGTAAATACTTGTTTAGCGTTCAGTAAATGTGACTGCACACTAAACAAGTGTTTACCCAAATTTCTATTTTTTTGGCACTTAGCACATTATTTATTTCAACTTTACAAATAAAGGTACTTTGTCTCCAGGTTCAGCAAGGTCCAGGTCATATAATAAATTAATTTTAAACTCGCTGACGTTGATATAATGGGAAAAGTTATGGCTGATATGCAAGTACTAAGTTCATATATCGTATTTGTTATCTTCGATATAATTATTTAATCCTATGAAGGTCTAAGAATACAAATATACCAGCTTATACCATGTTTGTTTTTCGTTCTTCAGAAAATAACCTCTAAGTTTTGAGTTTCCTATAATTTTTTGTATGTAATGTATTTCACGTATAAAGCTACGTTTACAGTTCCGCGTTTGCCGCCGGCAGCACATCCCCACTATTCTGTAGCTCAGTTTTAACTTCAACGCCGCGGCGGTTTTTCTTTTGTCCGGCGTTAGGTTATGTTTGTTTTAATTACTGGCGGAAGTTCTGCCGCAGAACATACTTTTAATAATGAATACACAGCTATTTACAACTTATTATTGGATGTGGAGAAAAAGACAGAGCCTTAGGAAAAAACATCTTGATCTGAAAATACAGGGTGTATTTGAAATAGGGTCGGAAATTTTAACAGGTGATTCTACATGATAAAATATGACAAAAAGTTTTTATAAACATATGTCTAAAAATGCGTCATAAGGGAGCTACGCCCCTTTGAAATAGGCTAAAAAAATCGGTTTTTATTTAATAACTCAGGAACCCTTTGAGATATATTAACGAGGTTTTGCACGTGAATTAATCCGAATAAGGCCCATCTTTGTATGTCATTTTCACGTACTTATTTAAACCAGGGGTGTGCAAAACGGGGGGGCCTTATAAGTTTTTTGTCCCAAACTTTTTTCTGTGTAACTTTTTTGCAATTTTATTTTTGAAATATGATTCCCCAGGTCAAAATACATAAAAAAGGTACTCTTGTTGTAATACTGTAGGATTAACCGTTTTCGAGAAAAGTTCATTTGAAGGTGAAATTTCACGGTTCGAGGACGAAAAATTAAATACTAGAATGTCGAAAACCAAAATTTTAATGATGCAATGTTATTCTAGATCAAAAACTAAGAAAAAAAGTTTCCATACATGTAGGTCGAAAAAACGCTTTTAAAGCTACCATAGCCCTTTAAAAATGGTGCATATTTAGGAGACCATAGCTCCATTAGGATTCATTTTTGAAAGTACCTGTATATAAGGTTTTTTTCTTAGTTTTTAATGTACATTCGCCCTGCATCATTAAAATTTTGGTTTTCAACATTTTAGTATTAAATTTTTCGTCCTCGAACCGTGGAATTTCACCTTCAAATGAATTTTTCTCGAAAACGGTTAATCCTACAGTATTACAACAAGAGTACCTTTTTTATGTATTTTGACCTGGGGAATCATATTTCAAAAATAAAATTGTAAAAAAGTTACACAGAAAAAAGTTTGGGACAAAAAACTTATAAGGCCCCCCCGTTTCGCACACCCCTGGTTTAAATAAGTATGTGAAAATGACATACAGAGATGGGCCTTAATAAGTTTAATTCACGTGCAAAACCTCGTTAATATATCTCAAAGGGTTCCTGAGTTATTAAATAAAAACCGATTTTTTAGCCAATTTCAAAGGGGCGTAGCTCCCTTATGACGCATTTTTAGACATATGTTTATAGGAACTTTTTGTCATATTTTATCATGTAGAATCACCTGTTAAAATTTCCGACCCTATTTCAAATACACCGTGTATAATAAATATATAAAAGTACTTTTGATAAATAAATGTGTAAAATGCCAGGTAATTACTGTAAATTGTATTGTTCTAGGGTAATTTATAAACTTACTTGTATTCAATTCTTCAATTTCTGCAGCATCAAGGTGAATTTGATAAACGTTGCCCGAAATAGGGCTTTTCAGATTCACCAAAAACATATCAGAAAACCTAACCTCACAAAACATCGCGTCGAAAAGCAGTGTAGTTCAAATACTTTAACTTCAGCGGCAAGTGTTGTTGGCAGAAAAGTGAGGTTGAAAAGACAGGGGAATACAACCAATCAGATGGCTAAACGCGCTCACGCCGGCTACAAACGCCGAACTGTAAACGTAGCTTTACTGTTATTGCGTTCGCTAACCACGTGGTCTGTTTTTATTGTGATGATTCTTGTCAAGTTGAATATTTATATTTATACCTAGTATTTTTTCTTAAAGGTACCTTTTCATTACAGAAGCTAAATTTATACTTACACTTGAAGTAACCATAACCATAATAATTATAGATATAAATAAATGGTAGGTAGTGTTTTGAATTACTATATTAACCCACATGTATTATTAAACGTCTAGATGACGCTTGCAGAAGGCGCAGTATCAATATCCGTGGTTGTTTATCCAATAATATTAATTATAAGTGATATTCTACGACACAAGTCCTAGACTTAGGGGATCCTTTTAGGCATCCCCTAAAATTAAAATTAGGAAAACCTAATAGTACGAGGTTAAACAAGCATGTTATAATATTTTTACTCTGTAAAATCTCTAATCTGCTATGTCTCTAATCGTTCAATCTCTCTTTTTTTGAACTTTATGCTTAGATATATTTATTTTGTAATATCTCCCCTCTTTTATATCTCTACCAATACAACACAAGATAACATTTTCTGTCTTCCCGGGAAGATTTATAAATCACCCTCCCATATAGCACACAATATCCCCCGGATATCCTCTCAATGTCCTTTTAATGTCGCATTTCCCGGGACATTAGTCGTATATCCCATGGATATCCCAAAAGGTATGTCCTGAGGATATACTGCCCGTATATCCCAAGGATATACGGTATGTCCTTCGTACATCCCAGGGACGTTCCGAGGGTATGCATCCGGCTGTCCCCTGTATATCCATGGGATATCCTACGATGTATTTTCCTTCAATATTTTAAATTTGCCGCGTTTTCCGTCACTTTAATGGCGGATGTTTGTGGTCTGTTTATGTGTGCAACCAAGCAAGTAAGTAATGATTACTTGGGTGTGCATTGCACACTGTGCAAGTTTTTTCCACAATTATTATTAAATATATATTGTGTTTTCCTTTTGTTGAACAAGTACATGAGTGTTACCCCTCCCTCCGTCCTAAGTGCTTTACGTTTTTTATGGACGAGCCCATGTCCCCCACAAAAGTGCACTTCCATCCATGGATATCAAAAAGTATTGCTGTTATTATTTTTTTTGTGAAACTATTAACCTAAAAAATAACTTGCACCTAGGTGCAAGCTGCTTATAGCAATATTTCATAACAAAAGTAATAAAAGCAATACTATTTGATAGCTACGTTTGTCGGGGATATTTGTACATAATTAGTAGCTACCTTTAAGACAGACATACAATATATCCTCAGGACATACGGCTCGGAAATCGCTCGGCTTCCCGTTTAGTAACAAAGTATATCCTGGAGATGTCCTACGGATATTTATAGACTAAAAAGGATATCCTGGGGATGTCGGAAATCCCAAAACGGATATTCTGGGGATATACATTGTATAAACCTGTGCTTTCTGGGCTGCACTATAACAATAATATATACCATAATAATCCTTTATTCCAGCCCAAATATCTACATGAAAATTAATAATTAGCCAATATTCAATAGTTCTATGCTATGAATACTATAATATGAATACTATACTGTGTATGTACTCCAAAATTGTAAATATTTAAATACAGTGCGTGTCCAAGGCAGACCTTAGACCCCTCTAACTTTTGAACGGGATCATACATACATATACATACATACATTTTTGTTTAACCTCGTACTATTCTACTTAATTAAGCATCCCCTAAGTCCAGGACTTGTGTGGGCTAGTAGTAGAGGAAACCACCGGCTTTAATTGACTTTCGAACCAATTTATAGGGTGTGTCCGCTTCACTTACGCCTTCGCCAAATTTCAATTATTAATTAACTGAAAAAGGCAAATCGGCGCCGGTGAGAATCGAACTCACGCTATTTTGGGTAGTAAACTCGTCAAGTACGACGCGGTAGTCCACTACACTACACTAGACCGGATATAAACTTGTTAAAAAATATTTTTTTTTTTTTGAAATTTGTATTTATATTATTTTTAATATTTAAAAAAAAATATTAAAAAATAAATAAAAAATATATGGTCGAATAGAGAATTTTATGATATTTAAAATGATGTATGACACGCCTCCCTTTCTCTTTAAAAAACTACCCCCATGTCTTCCCTAAACATATGAAATATATACCATAAAATTATTTGGGTTATGTCATTTTCGTGTTCGAAATTTGAAGTTGATATCTTAAGCGAGATTTAAAACGCGCGGTATAAGAAAATATTTGTTTGTAAACCATATAGATATTGTTCCCTTTCTTATAAGATTAATTTTAAGAAGATCGTATCTAAAATTCTAAAAAAATACTTACAATTATTAATATATAATTGAATAAAAAAAACTACATGTTCAGGAATACCCTTAAATTATTTGTTAATAAAAACGTTGAAAACTAATAGATACAGTTATAATCTTGTGTGAAAATTTCTTATTTAATAACAAGTTTTAGACGTCAGTTTTGCTAAGCTCGGTAGAAAAACCAATTTAAGAAAAAAACTCAAGTTTTTAACGACCAGTCTCAGGAGAATAGTTTCTGTAGTAAACTTTTCGCACCTAAAGATTAAATAAGTCTTATTTAATATAACTTTTTAACGGTTTATGTTGCTAAACTCACCTAGACTTTTTTTTGTTAAATTGAAAAAATAAGCCGTGAAGATATCGACACTCCCAAGCAACAAGGACGTAACTCAAGTTAGACCCATTTTGAGTTATACTCATAGGTAAACGCCTTGAAAAAAGACACACCTGGTGGTACTACTCAGATTTCTCCACAGGCCATTTTAACCAAAATTTTACCTAAAAACACTAAAGTAAAAAATTTTAAACTTGAATATTATCAGATACAAACAATAAATAAACAATAAATACTTATACAGTTAAATAGAGAATTTTATAAGCTTTCAAATGACGTATCGCATGTCTTCCTTTTCCACTTTAATCATTTACCCACCCTTAAATAACAAAAAAAAATATTTTAGAAATTTAGCTGTCGTGAAAAATGACAATATATGAGTTACGGCTTTGTTGCTTGGGGGTATCGATATGTTATGCTACGCATTCCATTATATACACGCCTTTTTCCAAATAAACGCAAGTTAAAATTATTTAAAACGCATTATAAATAAAATAGGTAAAAAGTGGTGGCCGGAAATGGGATTCGAACACAAAACGCGTTTTATACTAGGTTACTCAGAAATAGGGTCGTTAATTTTAATGGGTGATTCTACATAGGAAAATATGAAAAAAAGTTCCCATAAACATATGTCTAAAAATGCGTCGTAAGGAGGCTAAGCCCATTTGAAAGTGGCTTAAAAATTCTGAACCCTTTGAGATACAGGAACGAGGTTTTGAATGTAAACTAATCTTAATCAGGCGCATCTTCATGTACTTATTTTAACCAGCAGTGTGCGAATGGGGGGGCCCTATCAGTTATTTGTTCCAGACTTTTTTCTGTGTTACTTTTTTGCAATTTTATTTTTGAAATATGATTCCTCAGGTCAAAATACATAAAAAAGTACTCTTTTTGTAATACTGTATGATTAATTCATTTGAAGGTGAAATTTCACGGTTCAAGGACGAAAAATTAAATACTAATATGTAAATACTAAGAAAAAGTTTCTATACATTAGGTCGAAAAATCGCTTTTAAAACTATGGTATACTATGGCTCTTTAAAAAACAGATTTTTTTGTGACCCTAGGGCCAAAAAGTTTTTTTCGCCCGCTAGGACTTTTTTAGCTTTTTAAAAGAAGATGCTTTACCTTTACTGTAATATTTATAAAGAAATATGACCTTTTGGTCTTGAACTAACTGTTCTTTTTGACCAGATACAGTTACTATAATCATCTCATTTACTCAATCGAAAAACTTAACTTTTCGCCCTTGTATTATAAATAACTATTGTTTCTGGATGGATTTTTTAATTTTTATTTTTTGAAGATATTATTTTTGAATGTCGTCTCGCATGCGACTCGTAGAGTAGACTTGCATAGCAAAGGCCATATTTTTGGCCTTGGCATACAAGTAACTGTTACTTTATAGAAAATATTTGAGAAAATATAGCAAAAGAAAAGGAAAAATATTGCGAAGTTTTATCCTGCAGCTGCTCATTTAGTCGTTTAATCAACAAGTATACATTCCTTTAACAAGAAGATAATACGCAGAAAAGTTAAATAAACCGAACAATCCGCTTTTATTGTTTTTAAAAAGAGTACAATGCTTTAAACTAATTAAAAAACATTATAGAATTTAATTAAAAACAGAGGCAGTAGCATTCGTGGAAACACTAAATACTTGTATTCGAGAGAACATTAAAAAAAGTTTTGCTTGTTTTCCGTTTTAGTTTAGTTTATTGTATTAGTATTTCTCGAATTTATTAGGTATTTTACCAACGAACTAATAACTCTTCTTTATAGAATACGCATACCGTTAAAATAAAGTATCGCCAACATCTCGGTTTGTTTGTAAACAAATAGTAGGTACATTCAGGCCTGAACAATAACAATTACCAGTAACTGGTATTGTTGTCTCTGTTAGAACAAAGATGTGCGAGTAAGACAGACGAATGTTTATGTTGCCGACGTTTTTGTCAGTTTTAACGAATGAAATGCCTATTCTAGAGAGAAGAGTTATTAGTTCATTGTATTTTACCCGATATTTGACTGGCGTTATTACATTTTATTTGGAAAACAATCGATTTTAAGCAAATACGGTGGCTATATTAGGGTGGACCAAAAAAAATATTTACTTAATCTTTTCTATTTGTCGTGGTTAGAACGCCCTTAGAGTAAAGATTTATTATTAATCTATCTATAATATAGACAACTCTAAATGATACTTTTATGGCCCTAAAAACCCTAAAATCATGCAAATATAAAAATAAAACTATTTTAGTTATTTTAAAATATTACGTTAATCTGCGCAACGAGTATGGGGTCTAAGCGCCATTTATCATCGACATTTTGATTTTAAAATAACTAAAATAGGTTTATATAGAAAAAAATTCATACAAATTTTTTTTTATTTAATGTTTATAATTCGTCAAAAGTACAAATTAATAAAAAATGCACTTTTTCGGAATTTCGGGGCCTTGTTGGTATGGGTTAGGAATTTTTGATCAAGCTAAGATTTTTTTTATACTTAAAAAGAAAAAATATAGATATCAAGGCTTTAAATTTTATAAATTTACAAATACTAGGGCTGGTTTTGTAGGAATTTTATCGATATTTGCATGATTTTATGGTTTTTAGAGCCATAAAAGTATCATTTAGAGTTGTCTATATTATAGATAAAAGATAAAAGTACCACTAAGGGTTGTCTAAATAAATTTCTACTTTAAGGGATCGGACCATCCTAATGTACAATGCTACATTCTAGCCAATTGGAATCAAGCATTTTTAAACTGATGTAACAAAACTCACATATTTAAAAATCTACTGTCAAATCATTAGACAATTAACTTTACTTTTAGCTTTGAGTTATCTGTTTGACATATTTGTTACTTACCCATACTGTTTTGCCTCTAGTTTAACATTTTATTAATTATTCCTTGGTTAAAAAATACAAAAATAAGGTACTTTTAGTGGAACAACTTGGAACCAACCTTTTGCAAAAAAATTACAGTTAAAGAGATAATTTTACGTTACAAAAATAGAAACTAAAAAATGAGTCCATTCAAATTTTAATACTGCGAGATGATTCTACATCAGAAACTGTAAAAACAAGTTTCCATACACAAATGACCACAAATCGATTTAAGGTTAAGCTACGTTCACTTAGGAAGTGTTACTTTTCAAAACCCGGTAACTTTTAAAACTGAATTTCGAACCTATAGTTGTATAGGACTTTTTATACTAATGTATTTATGTATTTTTAACCAAGGAATCATAGGTATTTTACTGAAGTAAAGTAAATAAAACTATAGACATAAATTTTTGGGGAAAAAAAGTGACAACGCCCCTCCATTTTACACGCCCCAAATAAAAAATACATCGGATAATGGCCTTTGTCCAAATAAGACCGGAACTTAGGAACTTTTTTTCGTATTTTAAGATGTAAAAGTACCTCTTAAAATTTGGCATATTGATCACCCTGTTTGTAGGTGCGAATCACAAATAGAACATACATATAGAATTGATATATTTTTTCTTTATATGTCACACAAATTTACCCTCATAAGTCACCGGTGACATCAATTTGTGTGAATAAGGCCGAGCTCTTGACGTCATTTCGTTGTAAGAATATCCGTACTTTTCCAACAGTTAAAAGTTTTTGAAACATAATAAAACTTTTATAAGATTACAATGTTTAATATTTATCTTTTCGTCTCAATTTTTAATTTACAAGGAAACCAATTAAAACAACTTTTTTTTCAATTAAAAGTTTATTAATATATTAAAATTTTTACATTATACAAAGGTATCCTCATTTTGTTTTATTGGTTTGGACTTTTTTCCTAGAAAATCTACGAGAAAATTCCTTTAAAATTTTATGTCATATTTTAAATGCTTTGAGCTATTGAGATATTTAAGTCCCTATGTCAAAGCGTTCTTAAAATATCGTAGTCTAAAGTTGTTTTGCAAGCTACTTGCAATTTTAATAAGACTATGCCTTAACCCTAAGCTGTATTGCTTTTAAAAATTTACGTTAGGAAGAAAATCCACAGACAATACTTTCGCCGACCCGCAATGTCAATGTACAATGTAAAGCTCCCCTTTCGCTTTTCTTTAATATATTAAATGTAAACAAAGACTGTCAAATTAATATTTACTTTAATAAAGATTGAGCAAAACCCATTATGGTCTTTAAGCTGGCGAACATTTTCAACAAGTTATTTTCTCCTGAAAGAATTTTATATAATATGTAATATTATAATAATGTTATACCGGATGAGTTTTATTTACCTTCACCCCCAAAATTAATATTAATCTTAAAAACGAAACTTTGGTGATTTATATAATTTTATATTGGCTATAAAATGGCAAATTTAATTTTTTGTTTCACTTCCGGTTTCGCCTAAAGTGGCATAAATATTTTTTTTTTAATGAAACCCTGAAATTTTTTACATTTTTGAATTCAGCTAAAAATTCTATAGAATTCTTGTATAAAAAACTGATTTACATTTACATTTTTGTTTAACCTTGTACTATTCTACTTAATAAGGCATCCCCTAAGTCCAGAACTCGTGTGGGCTTGTTGTAGAGGGAACCATTGGCTTATACTGACTTTCGAACCAGTTTATAGGAAGTGTCCGTTTCACTTATCGCCTTTGCCAAATTTCAATGATTAATTAACTGAAAAAGGCAAATCGGCGCCAGTGAGAATCTAACTCACGCTAGTAGGCGTGTACACGCGCTAGCCACTACGCTATGCCTCCCATAATATTGTTTTTTTTTATTATTTCTTTTTTGTTTTCGTCTTTCGAATTTACCTTGTTTTTACTTACTTAAGCTTAAAAATATATAAAACCAATATTAAAATAAAAATTTGATCAGTGACAGCGAATTAGATCTAAAAAACCATTGTTTTTCCTGAACTCCTATTGTAAATTTTATTTGTATTTTTCCGCTACTTTTATTATGCCAAACTTATGATGTACTTTAAAGATTAAGTAAAAAGAAGGTAAATTATGTGTATCTCGTTTTTATACAAGTCTTCAACTTGCTACCATTCAAAGTCTCCCTGAATAGGAGAGGTATGAGTAGTTGTCTACATCTAGAAATAGATGGCGAACACGTCTACATCAATCTAATGGCTATATTCCTTTTGCGAGTAAAGTCTAAAAACGTTTTCTTAATCAGCGTGCAGAGTTGACTCTTGGTACTGAAGAGGGCCAGCGGCCCGAAACTGTCAGTCTACCAATATCACTCTGTACGATGATTAGAAAATAGATTGATGGAATAATAAATTAATATTTTTATAATTTTGTTTCAAATTAAAAATTTCTTTGCTTACTAATTCTACGTCTAACCACCCGTTAGTGGTACTATATGCTTGAGACACACAAGTCTTCAACTTGCTACCAGTCAAAGTCTCCAGAATAGGAGAGGTATGAGTAGTTGTCTACATCTAGAAATAGATGGCGCACAGGTCTACATCAATCTAATGGCTATATTCCTTTTGTGAGTAAATTCTAAAAACGTTTTCTTAATCAGCGTGCAGAGTTGACTCTTGGTACTGAAGAGGGCCAGCAGCCCGAAACTGTCAGTCTACCAATATCACTCTGTACGATGATTAGAAAATAGATTGATGGAATCATAAATAAAAAAAAAAATATCCGCCAGTTTATAGCCAATGTAAAATTATAAATCACCAAAGTTTCGTTTTTATCGAATGAAGATTAATCTTAATTTTTGGGGTGGACTCGCCCGGTATATTATACAATGTATAATAATATGTATAATATTATGTCCGCACATATCAAATAGGAAGGTTTTAAAACCAGTTCATTTGGGTATTAGAAAGCCAAAAAAGGCGTTAATGGTGGTTCCCCAAAAATCTAATTATAATTACCCAAAGCAACGGGATCCAGAACTAGAAACTTTGGAATTAGCATAATTAGAATGTACTTTAAGACATGTTAAATAAAAAAAAAATAACTTTGAGTGCGCCAAATGTCTTATGGAAAGAGTTCTTTATACTATTTATCTATTTGCGCGTTTTATTTGTATTATAATGTACTTCAGTTTTAAAACTTAATACTGTGGATACAGAATACCAAAATTTTTAGAAAAGTCATGTCAATTTTTATTATTTTTGTCACCAAATTATGAACAAAAATCTCCAGAATTGTTTTTCAATAAATAAAAAAAAACACTAGAACTGTTTTACAATGACGCTTATTAAAAAGACTTAATTATGAAACGCAAATAGATACAAAATGTTAATCAGCTATCCGTCTATTACTACGATCATTAGGGTGGTTCAAAACTAAAAAGTTGGAATTTTTTGCTGCTCCTGCAGGATAAAGCTCATTTGGATGAGTTAGTATCCCACATTCTAAAAATTTCAGGAATTTGAGGAAACGCTTAATTTTTTGCTTCATAATTTCAAGTTTTTCCGGTCATTTCCCCATTAAAAACATTGGGCCAAGCAATTATTTTTATAATTACGTCTTTTTAATAAGCTTTATTTTAAAACAGTTCTAGTGGTTTTTTATTTATTGAAAAACAATTCTGGAGATTTTTGTTCATAATTTGGTGACAAAAATAATAAAAATTGACGACTTTTTTTGTTTTGAACCACCCTAATGATCGTAGTATACTACGTACACTACGCTTTTAGAAAAGTAAAACTGAAGGGCTGGAAAGAAAAACTTACGGTGCTGAGTTGAGAACTTATTTTTAATTCATAGCAGATCCTTGACTGTGGGTAGAATAATAAAACAGGTGTTTTTGTTAGAAATCAACAGTGGCCTTCTATATATTGCTTTTTTGCTATGGTACAACTACGGTATCTTTTGAACGGTGTAAAATATTGTCTAGTGTATACAGTGTCAAATTTTTAAAATAAATAAATTCGATATTTTTCAGAAAAATCCCACGGACAGGACGATTTTAATTTTGATGTCCTAAGCGTTTCCGTCAAGGAGTCTAATCTTTTAAAGTTTAAAGAAGACCATATGTTTAGTGATCCCTATAGTATTATTATACTTTTCACAGCTCCTGCGCTAGAATAGTATTATACGGTAGTTTCGAATTAAAAAAAAAAATCAGAAATTGCCCTAGACAAAAAATTCTTGGATATAAATTTGTTTCATAAAAAAATAAGCAACTTTTTTCTTAATTATCCATCTGTCCGTCTGTCCTTCTGTCCGTCCGTCCGTCTGTCCGTCTGTCCGTCGATAACTAAACGGGCGCCGGACTTTACAGCGAACAAACAACCGCGAAGACCATTACCGCGCAGTTCATTACCGCGATCGCCATTACCACGAGAAGCCATTACCGCGCAGTTCATTACCGCGAACGGACTTTACCGCGTATGACTTTTACAGCGAAAATCGTTATACATTATTTTAATTTTATGTAACGTTATTTCCGTGGGATTGATGGCAGTTTGGTTTGGTTAGTTTTGGTTTTGGTTTGGACTTTTTTATTGGAACGTTTACTAAATGTACCCATATATCTGAGTTTGAGTTTTTTTGTGTGTTTTTTTTTTTAATTTATATCAACTGATTTGTATAAATCGCTGATTGATAATCAGTTTAGTAAAAATCGTCATGTCGCTTGAAATAATGAAAACTGCTAAGGGCAAAGACTTCGCTGTATATAAACATTTCATATACAGGAAAGAAAAGACTGTTAAAAATTAAAAAAATTGTAAGTGCGTAAATTACGACGTGCTTTGTTGCAAGGGGCGTTTGCATACTTCGGACGGAAATGTTTTAAAGGAAACTAGTAATGGCCACAACCCTGACCCAGCAGCTATATCAGTTAGAACTGTTTGATTATTTTCTGCAAGATGTTTATTGTTGTTTTATTTAATCTTTTTTTCTACAAAAAACAAATTAAAATAAATATGCGCGGTATTGACCCCTTCGCTGTTATTTTCTTCGCGGTAATGGCTTTCGCGTTAAAGTCTATGTGCGGTAAAGTCCATCTGCGGTAAAGTCCATGCGCGGTAACGGTGGCGCGGTAACGGTTTCATGGTAATGGACTACGCTGTAAAGACCAACTAAACTCATTCAAAAGTTAAGAGGGGGTGACTTTTGGGCTGCACTGTATAACTTAAAGTTATTTGTCATGTTTTCTGCTTGCTATTTTATAAAAACGGAAATATTTGAATATAAAAATGTAAAGGTGTCTTATATATGGTAATTTAACATGCCCGGGAAAAATACATGATTTGAACGACAATGTGGGAAAAAACTTATACATTCTAAAAATCTGGCATATTTAGAGCGCTGAAAGGTGTTAAACAATTTATAAATACGTGCAGTGTATATAGTAAAAAAGGTGTAAAACTTCATTTTAAATTAGGAGTTTATAATCTTGTGCTATGCCATTTACCTGATCAGGGAATATTTGACGTTATTATAACGTTAGTAGTATTACATCCCTGGGCTGTGACTTATACACGTCATTGAGACGACAGCAAGACGTCATAATATGACTTCATGTAGGTCAGTTAGTGCCCAATAATAAACGTCAAAAGTACGGCTTTTGGTTTCCTGGGTTCTTGTTCTGTCTCGCGAAAGTTTTGATTTTCAAAACTTTCGACATTCTACAGAGTTGGTTGAGCCTATTGTCACATGTCGACACATCTCCAAAGTAGGCTAGACAAGTTTTTATTATGGACAATGGTTCTTTATTTCTAAGGCTTGTCTGTTGAGAACTTGCTTAAAACTAAAAAAGTCCAAACCAACTAAACTCGTTCAAAAGTTAAGAGGGGGTGACTTTTGGGCTGCACTGTATAACTTAAAGTTATTTGTCATGTTTTCTGCTTGCTATTTTATAAAAACGGAAATATTAGAATATAAAAATGTAAAGGTGTCTTATATATGGTAATTTAACATGCCCGGGAAAAATACATGATTTGAACGACAATGTGGGAAAAAACTTATACATTCTAAAAATCTGGCATATTTAGAGCGCTGAAAGGTGTTAAACAATTTATAAATACGTGCAGTGTATATAGTAAAAAAGGTGTAAAACTCCATTTTAAATTAGGAGTTTATAATCTTGTGCTATGCCATTTACCTGATCAGGGAATATTTGACGTTATTATAACGTTAGTAGTATTACATCCCTGGGCTGTGACTTATACACGTCATTGAGACGACAGCAAGACGTCATAATATGACTTCATGTAGGTCAGTTAGTGCCCAATAATAAACGTCAAAAGTACGGCTTTTGGTTTCCTGGGTTCTTGTTCTGTCTCGCGAAAGTTTTGATTTTCAAAACTTTCGACATTCTACAGAGTTGGTTGAGCCTATTGTCACATGTCGACACATCTCCAAAGTAGGCTAGACAAGTTTTTATTATGGACAATGGTTCTTTATTTCTAAGGCTTGTCTGTTGAGAACTTGCTTAAAACTTTTTTCTATTTTACGACTGTTATAAGCTCATAATCACATTTTACGTGTTCTTATAGGCCCATAAAAGGTTAGTACTTTTCTTTCTTTTGGGTTGGCAAGACGACAAATGAATATTGCTTGCACCTTCCGTGGAAATATCAAGTTTAGTTTTCTGCAAAACTTTTTTTAAGTTAATATTTACTGTATTAAAATGGTTACCTGCAGTAAAAAAAAAAGAGCTGACTATAAAAAATTACAATATTTCGTTTGTTCCTTAAATTTCAAACAAGCGAAAATTGTAATGCCAACCCAAAACAACATTCCCTAAATCGGTCATTAATTTAAATGTAGATACGTTTTATTTATTTTTTAATTTTAGAGCGAAATAGAAAAAATAGTAAACAGCACTCGTTTTATAACAAGTTTTTAACGCACGAGTACTTTAGAAAACTCGTTGCAAGCGCCTCGTCTTCCAAACTTGTATACATGTACATGTACATGTACTCGTGCCCTAAAAACGAGTGTTATAATATAGGTACTATTGAGTGGTAGAGTACAAACGAAAAGTACAAAAAATTAAAAGTCAATAAGTTTTGATATTTGATCAAGAGGCTCAACTCTTATATAGTGCCGCCGTTAAAGCGGTATATTGGTATTTATTTGAAAAAATGGGGGGGGGGGGAGTTTTTTTAATGGAAAGGGGGGTCGTGTGATACATCATTTTAAAGCAAATAAAATTCTCTATTGGACTGTACATTTTTTAATTTTTTAAACAATTTCTTTAAGGTTTTGATTCTTTAATTTTTTGTACTAAAAATGCGATTTTTTAAGTTTTGTAAATTTTTAAATTAGTTTAAAAGTATAATTTACTTTTTCTCATCATGAAATTAGTAACTTTTAAAAAATTGTTTGATTTTTTTAGAGTAATTTTGACAAAAATGCCCATTTTCAACCCAATTTTAAACCCAAAAAAAAATTTTAAAAAATTAAAAAATATATAGTTAAATTGAGAATTTAATAAGCTTTAAAATGATGTATCACACGACCCCCCTTTCCATTAAAAAAATGTCCCCCGATGCCCCCCTGTCCACATTTTAAAAGCTGAAAGTATCAAATATATGCTAAAAGATAGTTTAAGTTGTCTTATTTAAGATGTTTTTCGCAGAATTTGATTATCTCTTTAGTTTTCGAGAAAATCGTTGGGTAAATAGAGTTGGGACACCCGGTATATTGTTTTTTAATAAAAATCCCATCTGTTTTTGATAATTGGATTATTTCTTGAAAAAAAAACATTTATTTCACTTTGCGACCACTTTTCTAAAAATAGAATCAGTAATGAAGGGTGTATCCGCGTGCCTCAAGAAAAAGACAACACCAAGAAAAATATATTTGTGGTAAATATACTTTTAATTATAACAATTTTTAAAAACTTAATAAAAAAATGAACCGAGTTCTACGTCTCTAAAAAGTAAAAAAAAGTCGGTCCCAATTTCACCATTCCCTAAATTAAATACTGAAAATTATTTTTGTTGGTCAATTGTTTGCTGTAAAATTGGCACCTACTTATTTTTAATATTTTTTATTTTTTAGAGACATATACCTAAGTCGGTAAAAGTTTTTATTTTTAACTTTTTAGAGACACAGAACTTGTAGATTTATAAGGTTATCTGAGCTAAATTATAGTTGTCCTACTCGGCAAGCTGCTGACGTCACAACGCACTAAGATAAATTTCTAAAAGATTAATTTCGTAATATTTTTACTTCAGCTATTTGATAATAGCTAATGTTAAGAAAATAATTACATTTGTTAAAAATATTTAGGTGTCTCGATATAGATATAAATATAATCGCAGGTAATAGAATAATCTTAAATATATAGTATATTTGACCGATTTTTCTCGGTGTATTTTACAAAAAAATGTCACAATGTTCTACATAAAGGGAATATCCTTTTAAAGTGAAATATTTAAATTTTAAAATGGGTTACAACAGAAGGAAAAGATAAAAAGGCTTTCCATTATAAAATAAATAAATATTTAATAGCACGCACCGTGAGTCGACCTATAGTCCAATCAAATAACGAGAAATTCCTATGTTAAATTGCAATAAATGTACACGGGCTAATGTTTTAGTAGATTAATAGTGGATAGTAACAGGACACTCCTGTTAGTTGTTCACCGGGTGATCTATCTTGAATTTTAGGGGTGAGTTCGGTTATCTCGCTAAATATTCATGTTACGATAAAAATACATATAACCAATTTTGTCAAGGAAAAAATTTCCAACAATTTTTGTATGGATCATTTTTTTAATATATTAATAACAATCGAGTTATTAATATTTAAAAATGGCCATTTTGGGAGTGAAATTGTTTTTTGCATATTTTCAGCAAAATATTCATCGGAGGATAAAAGTGGTTAAAAGTGAAATTGTAGCTCTTGAAATTCTCTATAAGTTTTATATATTATGCATTTTCATAAGTATTTTGTTACGGTTACAGTGGACGCTGAAAGTGAAGTTGCTCCTTCTGTAACCGTACCAAAGTACCCATGAAAATTTATAATATATGAAACTTATAGAGAATTTCAAGAGCTAAAAGTTTATTAATAACCACTTTTATCGTCTGATGAATAATTTGGCTGAAAAATGAAAAAAAAAACAATTTCACTTCCAACATGGCTATTTTTAAATTAACTCGATTGATATTAATGTATTAAAAAAATGATCCAAACAAAAATTTTGGAAATTTCCTTCTTAACGAAATTGGTTATATGCATTTTTATCGTAAGATGCATATGAAGCAATTCACCCCTAAAATTCAAAAAATAATTTTAAAAATCAAACTTTAATTTATATAAATATTATTTTTTTTGCAAAAAAACTGTGTGTGCCATATGTGGAACACTATACAGTAAGAAAAGTTATTTAGTATGTCGGTCGGTCTGTCTGTCTGAGAAATTTGTGACCACGATAACTCAAGAACGCTTTATTCTAACTGGGATTGTTTTTGGTAAAAATCGGGATGAGGTAAGGTGGTAAAATGGGGTAAAACGGGGTAAAAACAAGTTTTAATGTTGTTGGCAGCAAATTTTTATTTTGTTATTGAATAATTTATTGTTCTTTTAATGCATGGTGTGCCACTTATAGCACATCCTATTTTTATACAAAAATATACCATAAAATAGATTACTTGTAATTTTATACCCATAAACCGCTTTAACAAGTTTTATATAATTATACAATATTTTTTATATTGCACAATTAGACCGGCAAATATTTTTAATTACACTTTGAAGTTTTAGGCTGTGCAGTCTTCAACTGACACGCAGAATCCCTGTTAAAAACGTTAATAAAAGTTCGTTTAATTAACTCTAGATGGCCGGATTTTTTTTTTCAGATATCTTTAACAGGTTCTCTATTCATAACAAAAAGTTATTGATCTCTTGTTTAATAGTAAGCACCACAAATAATGAAAAAACCGGTTCGTGCCATAAATGGGACGGTATGCGGGAAGGGGTTAACACTTAACTAAAGATTACAAAAAAGACAGCACAAAAAGAAAATATCTCATTAATATAATATGAGGCGTATAGTGGCCCATATGTGTTTTTTGAGATTTGCGTTTTTTAAAAATGTCAATTTTATTCTTAAAAAAGCTAACAAGGCAAGTTTTACCAAGGATT